>JASPKP010002740.1:0-5000 GCA_030674155.1 Stramonita haemastoma | reverse complement strand
CACAAACACACTCACGCTGGTGCGCCACACTAAAACACATAGAATACACAGAGATACAGACAGACAGACAGACAGGCAGACAAACACACACATTAATAGATATAGGCGTCCTCACGCGTGCTTACACGTGTGATAGTGCATGCAGGCATGATAGTACAAACATATAAGGAGATAAAAAAAATAACAGTTACCTGTTGTTGTTGGTGTTTTCTGTTGTTGTTGCGATTCCCCATGCTCCTACTGAATAAAACAAAGAAGATTTAAATGTTGGTCAATAAAATATTGCTAGCAAAAAGAAACTATTACTAGCAGGATTTCCGAACAACATGGCATGTTCTGTATGCTATCTAAACTCTAAATGACAACATGCATCCATTCATATACTTACATTCACACAAAACACACATAACACATATCACACACATACACACACACACCAAAACACCACCACACACACACACCACACACGCACGCAAAACATACACACACGTACACATAACAAACACACGCACGCACACGCGTATGCACGCACGCATGCGCATACACACATACACGTACGCCACGCACGCACGCAAACGCTCGCACCATACAACAGTCCCTAAGAGCCACAGGTTTTTAGAAAAGAAAGAAATAAACATTTCCAAAGGACTCTTGGAAATGAACCATTTAAAACCTTTTCGGTCAGTTTACCTAGATGGAGGCATGTGCTATATGAAGGTAGTGCAGACAGCATCCTCCAAACCATCCACACATAAACATCACTGCTTCTGCAGAGAACTCCCTAGCTCTGTGATGCAATCCTCGTCATAAAAGAATTTAACTATCTAGCTATATGTCTTTCCTTGAGTCTGGTGACCGTGGGGGCACCACTGAAGACTCGACAACCAGTTCCCTCCATTTCTCTCTTTGTCCTGTCTTTCTCAAAATTTGGTTGAGTTCTAGGCCTGTCCATTCGCTGGTGTTGTCCTCCCATCTCTTCCTTGGTCTGCCTCATTTCTTCCTCCTTGGACTGTACCTTGCAGTATTGTTCTTGCAAGTCCATATTTTGATTTTGTGACATGCCCATACCATTTAAATTTGTGCTTCTTTACAATTGATATAATTTTTTCATAGGGATCAATGGTTTGTTAGATTCTGTTGTGCACTTCTTCGTTGCTTATGTGGTCTTTGTAGGAGATGCCAGGAAGTCTTTGGAAGCATCTCATCTCTACTGCCTATACTCTTCTCTCCAATTCTGCTGTCAGGGTCCACGATTCACAGGCATACAGGAATGTGGATATGACATGGGAGCGTATTAGTCTGATCTTGGAGTTGAGTGAAATACTTTTATCTTTCCAGATGGTGCTCTGTTTTGACAGTGCTGTTTTCTGTTGTGCAATTCTGCATACTACCTCTGGCTTAAACCCCTTGTCTGATACAACGGCTCCCAAGTACTTGAAGCTTTGAACCGTTTCCAGCTTCTGGTCATTGACACTGGTATCATTGCTGATGCCCTTGACGTTATTGGTCATCAGTTTGGTCTTCTCTGCACTTATTTCCATGCCGTATGTTTTAAAGGCCTTGTTCAGGTGTTCTGTTAGGCTGGCAAGTTCTCTGATCCTGCTAGTCTGTCAATGTCATCTGCGAAGCTTAGGTTTGGATCATTCTGCCACCAATGCTGACTGATCCTGTATGGTGTTCCAGTGAATCAGCCCTGATCTCTCAATTCAAGGAAGAGTTGAAAAGAGTGGGTGAGAGTAGACAGCCCTGCCTTACTCCATCTGTTGTTCAAAACCACTCTCCAATGTTGCTGTTGTAGTGCACTGCACTGGTGGCCTGGTTGTACAGCTCTGGCCTGACTCCAAAAGAATAAAACAACAAAAAAAGAAATAAATAGACTACAGTATTCTTTCCTTCATTTTGGTTTTGACAAACGAGAGGAGAGAGAGAGAGAGAGAGAGAGAAGAGAGAGAGAAGAGAGAGGAGAGAGAGAGAGAGAGAGAGAGAGAGAGAGAGAGACGAAGAGCAGAGACAGACAGACAGAGACAGACAGACAGACAGACAGACAGACAGCAGACCGCACGTTCATAGACATGCTTGCACACGCATGCTTACACATGTGACAGTGCATGTAGGCATGTTTGTACAAACATATAAGGAGATAAAAGATAGCAGTTACCTGGTGCCAATGGTGGCATTCCTGCCACAGAAAAAGACAAACAAGATTTGAATGTGGTCAACAACATAATTATTGCTAGTAGAATTTGATAACAACATGGCATGTTGTCTATGTTATCTGAAACTCCAAATGATGACATGCATCTATTCATATACTTGCATTCACACACACACACACACACACACACACACACACACACACACACACACACACACACACACACACAGTACACGTACACACTCACCCACCACCACCACCACCACCACCTACCACCACCGCCATCACACTGCACACAGTTCATAAGATAGCATACTAGGCCCCGTGTGCGAACGCACGCAGAACACTCTTGCGTACACGTTAAATCCTGTTCCGCTTTTCATAAGAGAAGGCCATTGTGTGCAGGTGGGAACAGATGACATTTAGAAAACTGCATACACATGGGGACTGGATGTAAAAAAGCACATAAGTGCTTATTCCATTATCCTCGATATAAAAGAATAATAACACCACACACACACACACACACACACACACCACACACACAACACACACACACACACACACACACACACCACACACAACACACACACACACACACAACACACTTCTCTTAATTATATTCTTTTACCCATGAGAAATGTAGCATACACGAAGAAAACTTACCTACTGTTATATTACTGCAGTTTGTTCCTGTAAAGTCGAGGGCTGGTGAAAAGTTTGTGTCAATACAAGAAATCTCTGCCCTCCACCATCTGTTGTAGTCAGGAGGCGGCAATGAAGTTGTACTGAATGACGTAGAAGCCATTACCATCACTGTTCACACAGCCACAGCCCAGGGCACCAGCAGGGAAGGAACAGTTAACTCTGATGTCTGTGGGCATGTACAGTTGACGTTGTAAGCAGCTATGCCATCTGTACTGCTTTCGAAAGTAGGAAGACCATTGGTGGAAGATGGACAGGAAGATGGATACTTACTCCTGTCAATACGGAACTCAATGGTCACCTTCTCTCCGTAAGTCCATGGTGTATTTTTGCACACATAAGAACCTCCATTGGAAGTAGCAGACACTGAAAAATTAACAATGTTAGTTGAGGTGGGTTTTTTTTTCAACATAGTAAATAATAACTAAAATGATCAACCAACACGTTATCAGGGAGGAAAAAAAAAACAAAGAAGAAAGGAGAAAGTGTAATCAGTTAGTGTGTGTGTGGTGTGTGTGTGTGTGTGTGGGGGGGGTGGGTGGGTGGTGGTGGGTGTGTGTGGTGTGTGGTGTGTGGGTGTGTTTGTTATTTATTTTATTCATTCTTTTATATCGAGGATAATGGAATAAGCACTCATGTGCTTTTTCACATCCCAGTCCTCGTGTTTATGCAGTTTTGTAAATCTTGTCACCTGTTCCCACCGAAACACGGTGGCCTACTGTTACGAAAAGCAGAACAGGATTTAACGTGTACGCAAGGTGTTCTGCGTGCGTTCGCACACGGGGCCTCGGTTTATAGTGTCATCCGAAGGACTTTTGTGGAGAGTGGAGTTAGCACTGATGTTAACCCCACAGGAAAAATCCCCTCGAAGGGGAATCGAATCCGGGTCGTCAAATCGCGAGCGCAGTTTTCTGACCACTAGGCTATCCTGTCCTCTACAGGATTCTTTTCTTGATATTGGTTTTGATATACGGAGAAGAGAGGAAGAGAGAGAGAGAGAGAGAGAGAGAGAGAGAGAGAGAGAGAGAGAGAGAGAGAGAGAGAGGAGTAGAGAGAGATGAGGAGTGCGCGCGCGCGTGTGTGGTGTTTATGGTTGGTGGGTTAGTGGGCGGTAGAGTGTTTAGTAAGCCTTTAGCACTGAACTTCTCATGCTACGTCCATGAAATCTTTTTTTTTCTCACCTCAGATGCTGGATCTGTGAAAACAAGCCCTCTGCCATCAATTAAAAACTCCTCTGAACTTCCCTCTACCTTTTCTCCATTAATTTTCTGACAAAGACGGAAACATAAAAATTATGTGTGGCGCCAGACTTGTGGTGACACCACAGCCCCAAGAGGGTAAGAGAGCTAGTTTGTCAGACGGAAAGCTGGTACAATGTAGGCAACAAAAACGTAGGGTGCGCGCAATAATAATAATGACAATATACAGCAATATGATGCACCACACCAAAGTGCAGGGTCCCCGCCAAGTGCACGCACACAAACAAACGCACACACAAACACAAGTGCACCCGCACGTGTGTGCGCACTCATACACAACCCCCTGAAGACACACCACAGCCCCAAAGACGTAAGAATGCTAGTTTGTCGGATGATAAACGGATAATAACAATAACAATAGTAGTAGTAGTAGTAGTAGTATAGTAGTAGTAGTAGTAGTTGTATTGTAGTAAGTAGAGTATAGTAGTAGTTGTAGTAGTATTAGTATAGTAGTAGTATAGTAGTAAGTCTTACACGTACTATTGTTATTATTATTTAATTATTATTATTATATTATTTTACTATCACTAGTACTATCATCATTATTACTATTTCCTTACCAGAACCCACTCTCTTCTATACTCTGAGATGACCTCATTCTACACACCCACCTGCTGACAAAGCCACCCAGGTGAAAAAGATCAGAGAACACCAACACAGACACCGGTCACACCTCATGGTCACTGCCTCTGTATTCAGCGCACAGCAGCAGAAACTTAATATTCACACAGTCACAACAAGCTGATGTACGATATGGTCACTGCCTCGTATGGTAAAATTCCCCGCACCACAATGGCAGCCGAAAACGGCAGAAATCAATCGCATACATACAGCCCAACAAACTACAAATAAATTGTCCTGCCTCTCATAAACAAAAGGCA
>JASPKP010002739.1:10000-22031 GCA_030674155.1 Stramonita haemastoma | reverse complement strand
ATTAGGGGGGGGAGGCTGGCACGCGGGGGGGGGGGGGTTTGGGGGGGGTTTTTTGGTCAGTATAAATGATCCCTCAGCTTTTGGAAATGAGGGGGTTTGGGGAATTCCCTCTTTTCTATCCTTTTTTTTTTTTGTCTGCTTTGTTCTTGTTGTTTTTTTTTTTCTCCGGTGTCCTCTTTTTTGTTTTTTTTTTTTGCCTTCTTGGCCTTTTTTCCCCTGCGTTTTGTTTTTTTTTTTTTTTGGTTTTTTTTGGTTTTTTTTTAAAAAACCCCAAAGATTTAAAAATAACAATGCTCTCCCACCCGAAATCGAGACGGGAAACCTGGTTTTTTTGGGAGTTAAGGGGTTTTTGTGAAAACGCTTTTTTCGTTCACATGAAAAAAAAAATTTTAGTTGCTGTCTGATCGTTCGACGACGCGAGGGGGGGGGACGCACGCGGACACGGAAGAAGAAAAAAAAGGGGAAGAGGAGAAGAAGAAGAAGGAAGAGGAAAAAGGGGAAAGAAAAAAGAAGAAAAGGGGAGAAATTGCAAAAAAAAAAAAGAATTGCGAAGAAGAATTGCGAAAAAGAAGAATTGCGAAAGAATTGCGAAGAAAAAGAAAAAAAAAAGGGCAAAAAAGGGGAATTCAAAAAAAAGAAAAAGAGAAGAAGAAGAAGAAAAGAAGAAGAAAAAGGGGGAAAAAAAAGAAGAGATTAAAAACAAGAAGGTATGTTTAAAAAAAAAAGGGGGCCCCCAAAAGGGGTCAACAAAACATTTTGAAACAACCCAGAAAAAACAAAAACAGGAAAAGATTTTTTTTAAATTTGTATACCATTTTTAAGTCCGACAAATTTTTTTCTTTCTTTCTTTATTCATTTTTCTTTTCCCCCCATTTTTATGCCCAAGCAGTTTTCTCTGCGTGAAATTTGGGCTGCTTCCCGGGGGGAGAACGCGTCCCCGCAAGAGAGCGACCTGTTCTATTTTTTTTCCTTTTCTGCTTTTGTTTTTTTTTTTCCTATCAGGTGGTTTTTTTTTTTACAAATTTTGCCAGGGAAAAACCCTTTGTTGTTGTGGGTTTTTTTTATGTGCGCTGAAAAAATTTGTGAAAAACACACGGGTTTTTACGGTTTATTTCTATTTCCCAAAAAAATAGGGCCCCCCGAAACCCCCTCTAGTTAATGGAGGGGTGAAAGTTGCAGGTCCAAACGGGGTACAAACCATGCCACCTCCGCCCCCGGGCTTTTCGTTTCTAGACGGCGCTTTTCCTCCAAAAACCCCCCCATCCATGACAAAAAGAGTTTGGGAAAAACTTGTTGGTAAAAATTTAAACTTTTCCCCAAAAATTTTCCAAGGTTTTATTTCTTACGTTAGTTTTGGAAAAAAGGGGTACACAATGTTCAAGAGACCTCTTTTTTTTTTTTAAAATTATTATCCTTTTTTTTAAAAAAGACAGTACTTTTTTTTTTCTCACCACAAGTTAAAAGTTTTTATCCATTTACTACATTTCTTCCCCTTTTAAAATTTTTGGGACTTTTCCCCGATTTTTTTGTTTTCTCCCCTAATTTTTTTTTTTTATACATACCGGGGGCGGGATTTCTCAGTGGGGCAGAGCCTGCTTTCCCCAAAACTAAGGTTAAGCCGCATTTGAGGTTTTTGACCATTTTGGATTTGGGGGCCCCTTTGGGCCTCGGTTCGTATAATCCCCCGTTCACCCCGTGTAAAGGGTACCTGCCCTTTTTCGGTCAGGGAAAAGGAAAAAATGTGAGGGAAGGAGATGGGTGCCCCCCCTAAAATTTTTCTGGCCCTAGAGAATTTGAGGTCTCTGATCCCCCGCCCCCCAAAAGACCACAAAGGTTATGGGAACCCCTTTTCCTTTAATCACTGTAACGTTTTAAAGGGACTAGTGATAGGGTGACCCCTTTTTAGGCTTCCCCAAATTTTTCATGCAGGCTATCCTTCCCCCGTTCAAAAACAACACACCAAAAAACATACTTCCCCCAAGTTAGACTGCGCTAATGTAAACTTTCCTTTTTGTGGGTAAACTTTTTTACTCCCCCAAAACCCCAAAATTTTTGGGTTTTTTAAAAATCGGAGTGTAAGCCGTGGAAACGCAAAAAAAAAAAAAAAAAAAAAAGAAACCCTTTCCCCTTTTTCCAAAAGTAACATCTGCCCTATCTCGTACTTTAAACCCTATTCCCCAAGATAACACACAAACACAAACCCCCCAACCCCACCCACACACACACCACACACCAACACACCACTACACAAACCGCAAACCCCCCAAACACAAACAATACACAAAACACAACAAAAAATACACACCCCCCACACATGCACCCCGCACGCACACACACCACAACCCCCCAAACCCCCAAAAATCACACACACACACAACCCCACCAAAAAAAACCCCAACCCCAAAAATTCAGAGGGTTCCCAAAAAGAAAAAAGGGTGGGGGGTTTCTTAATGTTGAATTCTTTTCCACCCCCCCGGGGGGTTTAAAAGGGGCGTACCCTTATGACCCGAAAACCCTTTAAAAATAGTTTTTTTACCCTTTTTCCCCCCCCCCCCCCCCTTCCCCACACCCCCCTCCCTTTTCTCTGTGTTCTTGTTTATCCCCTTGGATATTTTCAGGGTTATTTTCATTTTTTTTTTTTTCTTTTTTTCCCCCAAACCCCCCCCCCCCACCCCCCCTTCCCCCCCCCCCCCCCCCCCCCCCCCCCTTCCCCCCCCCCCCCCCCCCCCCCCCCCCCCCCCCCCGGGGGGAAGAAACCAACTAGGGGGGGAAAAGAAGCAAAGCGACAAAGAAAAACGGTTTTACAAAATTCCGCCCAAGCTTTTTCGTTCTAAATGGCGGGGTAGAAAGGGTTTTTGTGCAAGGAGGATGGGCATTTTTTTTTTGTGCATAAAAAATACCTCCCTTTTTCCCCGCTCTTTTATTTTGTTTGTTTGTTTTTTTTTTTTTAAAAAATGTTTTCTTTTTTTTTTGTTTAAATTTTGTACTGTTTGAAAAAAAAAAAAGAAGATGTAAGGGTTTTTGATGCTTTTTGCCTGATGCCTGGGGGCCGTGGTTGATGAGTTTTCCATGGTTGTATTGGGTCACAGGGGTATTTCTGAAGTGGAGGGGGGAGGGGGGGGGGGGGGGGGGGGGAGGGTGAAACAGGGTGGGGGGGAAAAAGTCTTTCCATTGTGGAAGACACTGATGGCTTGAGGAGGGTGTTTTTTTGGGGGTAGGTTTTATTTTAACGACGTTGATTTTTAAAGTAGTCGTTTTATGAGTTTGGTGTTTGTATGGTGTGTGTGTGTGTGCATTGTCTTCTCTCTTCTCTTCTCTCTCTCTCTCTCTCTCTCTCTCTCTTCTCTCTTCTTCTCTCCTCTTTCTCTTCTCCCCTCTCTTTGTTGTTTTATCTGTTTGGTATCTCTCTTTCTCTCTCTCTCTCTTTTCTCTTCTTCTTCTTCTCTCTCTCTCTCTCTTCTCTCTCTCTCTCTCTTTGTCTGTCTATCTGTGTATCTCTCTCTCTCTCTCTCTCCTCTCCTTCTCTCTCTCTCTCTCTCTCTCTTTTCTCTCTCCCGTCTCTCTCTCTCTCGGGGGGCGGGTCACGAGGAAAATGAAGCGGACAGGGCTACATTTTCTGTGGAGGAGCAGTAAAAACTAGAAATTCAGTCAAAAATACCGTTACTGGACTTCCCCGCGGCTGTGGGGGGGACCTTAGGCGCCCCTTGGCTGACTGACAATTTCAGTTTTCCCCGCGGGAAAGTGGCAGGAGAAAGGGGACAGGTGGTTTTTGGGCTTGCGATGAAACCAAAAGGGGCACAACAGTTGTCAACCAAAATGGGGGGGATCCAACGTGGGAAACGCAGCAAACCCCAAAGCACAAATTCCTTACAGGAAAAAATCGTTTTCTCAAAGGGGCAACAGATGTTGAGCGCTCTCGAAAGCAAATAAAGAGAAGAAGGAAAGTGTTGTGTGTGAAAGTGCTGTGTTCTCGTTTCCTCGGGTCTGCCTGACAGTGGGTAGAACAGGGGAATAAAAGCATGTGTAGATCACTGGGGAAAAGACTAAAACAACACACACAAGGAACAACACAAAAAAATCAGTTAATTGCCATCATCGGTTGATTTGAACCTCCTGTATGTTGTTTTAGTGATGTTCTGATATGTGGTTTTGCAGCCTGAGGTGAAGGGGTGATAATATTGTTGGTCCTTTCGACACAAGAAATGTCAAACAGTGGGTGGTACTCTAACTGATAGAATCTGTAAAAAAAGGCTAAGAGACAGACAAAGAAATACACACTTTTTGAAAATCCGTGCTACTCATTCAGACGGTGAAGTTTGTTGAGTCGACGACATTGTTATCCAGTGGCTTTGCCAACCAGACATGGCCAGTATGTGTGTACTGGTTTGTCAAACAGCAAGAGAAAAAAGCTAAAAGAGGAAAAGTTTGTAAATCGCCAGTTTGCCGAATGGGAAGCGAATTCCAGAACACAATACAACGGGGGCCCTTTGCTTTTGGCTTCAAGGGACTTAAGGACACTTAGAGAACTTTTTCAGGGGTTTTTTTTCTTGGCTAGGGCTAGCCTAACTTTAAGGGGGTGTTTGAAAAAAGTCTCGACGGAAGAAAGGCTGGAATGCCGTAACATTCTGGACCGTAAAAGAGGTTTGTGTCTGTTTGTCTCGATGTACATTTACTAATCAATGCTGTGGTTTCCATGGCTTGGAGTAGCCCCGTGTGTCGCTTAAAGCAATTATCGTTATCGTTATTCGGCAACCCCCTTCATGTTATGGGCCAATGGCCTTTTTTTTCATGAATAAACCTTTCGAGTTCGAGTTCGAGTTCGAGTTCTCTCTCTCTCTCTTTGTCTCTCTCTCTCTCTCTCTCTTCTCTCTTCTCTCTCTCTCTCTCTCTCTTCTCTCTCTCTCTCTCTCTCTTCTCTCTCTCCTCTCTCTTCAGCCGTGTGTGTTAGGCTTTTGCGTTGGTGGTTTTGCTTTAGATGATGCTAATGTCTCTCTTGCTCTGTTTCCGTGCACGCGGCGCGGCGTGTGTGTGTGTGTGTGTTTATGTGTGTGTGTGTTGGTTGTTTTGTTGTGTGTGGTTATTGTGTGTGTGTGTGTGTTGTGTGTGTGTGTGTATGTTGATGTGTGGTGTGTTTAGACCAGGTTCGTTGCAGTTTCGCGCAGTGGAACGTCGTGTTGTGTGTGTGTGTGGCATGCGAGGACAGAGAGGAAACAGGGACAGACAGAGAGACAGACAGACAGACAGGAGAGAGACAGAGACAGAGACAGTGAGAGAGTATGTGTGTGTGTGTTGTAGCATTTTTTAGCATCAGTGGGTTATGACTATAATGAAAAGCGTAGTAAAGCCAACATACTCTTTTAAAAAAAAAAAAAAACCCCCAACCAAAAACGATCAAACCCTCCCCCCCCCCCCAAAAATAGGATGAATAAAAATAAATAACCTCCCTCCACTCTGCACCCTCCCCCCTCCCCAGGTGAAAACTTTTTGTCTTTCCGTGAAATGGCCACAAAAAGAACCTCAATCCTGCCTTCTTAAATCAACACCCAAAGACTTCAAGTTGTTTTTGCCAACTGCTTCTCAAACAGAAAAAAAACGAAAAAGCATCGGAGTTTTTTGTGTTGCAAATGTCACTAAGAGAGGAGAGAGAGAGAGAGAGAGAGGAGGAGAGAGAGGAGGAGAGGAGAGGAGAGATGGAGAGAGAGAGAGGAGAGAGAGAGGAGAGAGAGAGAGAGAGAGAGAATGAAAGAATGAATGAATGATAATTCTTTATTTTTCAAGGGTAACAGAGTAGCATTTACATACTTTTTTTCATCCGGCCCTTGCCCTGATCAGGGAATAAAGCTAAGAAACCCCCTCCCTACCCCTATATACCAGCATCACCACCAGCAGCAGTTCAAACAATATTTTAAAAAAAGAAAACAGAATACATTCAACAAAACGCGTCATCCCAACTGGATACACTGATAATTATTTAAACAAAAAATAACATAGCAAAAAACATTTTAAAAAATAGCAAATATTCAGGGACCATGAACCAGAAGGCATTACAAATATATAATGCGTGAGGTGTGTGAGTGTGTGTGTGTGTTGCGGTTGTGTGCGTGTGTGCGCGGGCGCGGCGTGTGTGTGTGTGTGTGTGTGTGTGTGTGTGTGTGTGTGTGTGTGTGTGTGCGTGGGCGTGGTGTGTGTGTGTGTGTGTGTGTGTGTGTGTAAGCGGGAAAAAAAAAAAGGCAAAGTAGGCATAAAAGGGGGGGGGGGGGGGGGGGGGGGAACAGATTAAAAAACAACAACAACATAAAATCCTTTAAACACAAAAGACTATATGAAACACATTTCAATATTCAAATGGTAAGAATTAAGTTTGAATCCAACATAACAACCAAAATACTCTCTCATAATAAGTCTAGGATAGAATATCTGAAGGTGGAAGTTGGAGGGGAAAGGAGAGGGGAAAGGAAGCAAAAGAGAGAGAGAGAGAGAGAGAGGAGAGAGAGAGAGAGAGAGAGAGAGAGAGAGAGAGAGAGAGGAGAAGAGAGAGAGAGGAGAGGAGGAGATGAGGAGGAGGGAGAGGAGAGAGAGAGAGAGAGGCATCCCAAATTTATATCGTAATCAAAACAAACCAGTCAACAACAAAAAATTTTTTAAAAACTCACATTCCATAAAAATAACTATCATCAATGAAACCTAAAAACTCACAATTTGACCAAATTTAACAAAGAGAGAGGAGAGAGATGAGAGAGGGGAGAGGAGAGAGAGAGAGAGAGAGAGTGAGAGAGAGAGGAGAGAGAAGAGAGAGAGGAGAGAGAGAGAGAGAGAGAGAGAGAGAGAGAGATTGATTTATGTTGCATTTTCACTAAGAACGAACGAACGAACGAACGAATGAATGAATGAATGAATGAATGAATGAATGAATTGAATGAATGAATGAATGAATGAATGAATAATCTTTATTTTCCAAGGGTAAAAGAGTAAGCATGCACATTACTTTTTTTCATCGGCCCTTGCCTTGATTAGGGAAAAGCAGCCCCCCCCCCCCCCCCTCCCCTAAAAAAACCCAACCAAACAAAAAAAAAACAACAACAAAAAACAGAGAGAGAGAGAGAGTTTTGTGTTGCATATTTCATGAGAGAGAGAATTGGTCCAAGAAAGAGGGGGACATTTTTTCTGAAAATGTGCAAGAAGGAAGAAGAAGAAGAAGAAGGAGGAGAAGAAGAAGAAGAAGAAGAGAAGAAGAACAAACAACAACAACAACAACAAATGGAATTTACATAGCGCTATATCGTGCAAAAACAAAATCAAAGCGCTAAATAATTTAATTCGTGTAGTTGTGTTGTATGTATGAAAACGAGACTTTCTGTATTGTGGAAAGCTACACACAAAAAAGGGGAAAAAAAACATTACAGTAAAAAAAAAAAACACCCAACAACAACAAAATGAAATTGAAGAGACAAAACTATTGTGGAAGAAACACAAAGCGTATATCATTTGAAAAGAAAAATAAAGATACATCTAGCGCCTGAGTTTGCACATTTTTAGGAAAAAAAGTGTTTATGTTACCACTTTCTTGGATCTCTTTGAATAAAAATTAATGAATTAAAATAAGCGGTAGGTTGATGCCTTTTCCCTGCTGCATTGATGTCTGCTTATGATGTCTGTATATTGAGTAAACAATGTAAACCTCACTCACTCACTCACTCAGTCCCATGTCCCAAAGGACGTAGGGGGGACATGAGAGAGAAGCAACAGCGATCTTTTTCCCCATGCTTCACGATCCTGTGTGGCTAGTAGGAGGTGTTGCAGGGGTTGGGCGGTCCAGTCTTTGATGTTGTCAACCCATGATTTCTTTTGGCGGCCTCTTCTTCTCTTGCCCTGGGACTGTTCCTTGCAGGATGGTTTTTGCTAGGGTGTTGTGTCTTGTGGTGTGACCAAACAACATCAGCTTTCTCTCTTTATGGTGGAGAGCAAAGGCTCTTGGGGGCCCCACACGCTTTTTGATTTCTTCTTTCACATAGTTATTGGTCTTGTGTTCTTTGTATGATATTCTGAGGAGTCTTCTGTGGCACTTGTTCTCGAATGCTTGGATTCTCCTCTCTAACTCTGCTGTCAGAGTCCATGATTCACAGCCATATAGGAGGATAGATATCACGAGGGATTTGTAAAGGTGGTATTAGGTGCAGAAGCTAATGTTGTTGCTTCTGATGATCCTCTGGAGTCTGACTAGAGCAGATGTTGCTGTTGCAATGCGAGCTTTCACTTCATTGTTTGATGTGCCATCTTTTGTTAGGATGGAGCCTAAGTATTTGAATTGGCTCACCTCTTCTAGTATTTCTCCGTTCATCTTTATTTCCGTGATGTCATTACTCCACACTGTTGACCATGATCTTTGATTTCTCTGTACTGACCTCCATGCCGTATGCGCTCGCTCGATCTGTTAAATTGTCTGTGAGGATTTGCAGTTCTTGTTTGCTGCTGCCCATGAGGTCAATGTCATCTGCAAATCTGAGGTTGCAAAGGGGTCTTCCACAATGGAGATGGAAGTGTGGTGGTTTTGCAGTGTCTCTGTCGTGATGTTTTCGAGGAAGAGGTTGAAGAGTACAGGTGAGAGAAGGCAGCCCTGGCGAACCCCAACCGTGGTCTTGAAGAACTCGCCCACGTGATTGTTCATGAAAACTGCACTTCTTACGTTCTCGTACAGAGCCTTGATGACTTCAATTAGGCAGCTGTCAATGTTGAAGTGTCTGAGTACTTGCCAGAGGCCGTCATGCCATACCCTGTCAAAGGCCTTTTTGAAATCTATGAAATTGTGGTACACGTCTTTTTTGGTGTTGGAGATGCTTCTCTATCAGAATTCTCAGATTGAAAATTTGTTCCGTTGTGCTGCGTTTTGGTCTAAAGCCCGCTTGTTCTTCTGCCAGGAGTTTTTCCGCTTGGTTTTTCAGTCTGTTGAGGACTACCTGCAGCATGATCTTGCTAGGATGACTTATGAGACTGATGGTTCTGTAGTTCTGGCATTGCTTGAGGTTTCCTTTCTTTGGCAGGGGTATTACAAGAGACTGTGTCCATTCTTTTGGCCATTCTTTGGTGTCGTGGATCTTCTGACAAGTTCTGTGAATCGCCTTGCTGTTTCATTCCCTCCATTTTTTATGAGTTCAGCTGGGATGTTATCGATTCCAGGGGACTTCCCCTTCTTCAATTGTTTAATAGCTGTGTCTACTTCACACCTTAGTATTGGTGGGTCTTTATCTTGGTGTTCAGGGGGTTTGTCAGAAACTATGTTGGTATCTGGGCGTAGTGGGGTAGTTATACAATCCCTCACAGTATTCTGTCCAGCGTTGGAGGATGGCATTGTTTTCCGTTAAAAGATTTCTTTCTTTGACTTCAATAACAGAGGCTTTAGGCTGTGTGGTTTTCGTTAGTGCTTTCAAAGTGTCGTAAGCTGTTTTGCTGTTTCCCTTGGCCATTCCAGCTTCGATGTTGTTGCATTGTTCTTCTATCCACGCTTCTTTGGCTTCTCTCATCTTTTTCCTCACTTCTCTGTGGCTATCCATGTACTTCTTGTAAGCTTCTTGACTTGTGAACTTTTGTTTCTTAAGTTCTCTTCTTTTGTCGCAGAGGTCAAGAACCTCATTTGTCACCCAGGGTTGTTTCTTTGTTCTGCTTCTTCCTAATGTTTCTTCTGCTGCTGTCGTTAGCACTTCATTGATGTTGTTGGCCAGTGTGTCCAAATCATTGTCGATGGCTGTGAGTGCGGCGAAACTTTCCTCCAATGTTGGCTTGGAAGATCTCAACCACTGTTGGGTCTTTGAATTTTTTCCAGGTCGAATCTTATGCGTGGGCTTTTTGGCTGGTGTTTTTTTCTTTCAGTTTCAGCCTGATGGTGGTAAGTACAAGGTCGTGGTCACTGCCAAAGTCAGCTCCTGGGAATGTTCTTGTGTTTGCCTTGTTTATGCTGGATTTGAATCTTTGGGGTGAAGAATGTAATCAATTTGATTATGAATCAGACCATTTGGTGAGTGCCAGGTTGATGTTCTGGATGGCTTGTGAGGGTGGAGTGTGTTAGCCAAAGTCAGTTTGTGCTCTTTGCGAATTCCAGCAGCGCCTGTCCTCTGTCATTTGTTTCTCCCAGTCCAATCGTCCTGTGGTTCCTGCCCAGGTGTCATAGGCATCAGGTCCCACCTTAGCATTCCAGTCGCCTGTAAACCACATACCCAAAAAACAATGTGATGGGGGTGTTTTTGTTTGTTTGTTTTTTGTTTTGGTTTTTTTTTTTTAATTCCGTTCCTTGGCTAAATAGTAAGGGACAGTATAGCTTAGTGGTTCAGAGCACTCGCTTTCTCCATGTGAAGGTTAAGCAGCATTGAGCGTGGTTATAATTTCTACCAATTGGATGGGTGACCGTTTAAACGCACCTTGGCTTCAGTACAGTCCCCCCCACCCCCACCCCCGTTCGCCCAGCTGTAAATGGGTACCTACCCTTTTCAGGGACAGGGAAGGTAAAACAGCGAGGGGAGAGGAGATGGGCGCCGCCTTCAATATGCTGGCCCTAGAGAAGCTGAGGCCTCTGACGCCTCGCTCCCCTACGACCACACAGGTTATGGGGCACCTTTACCTTTTTGGGGGCTAGATCTCCGAGGTTTAGTTAAAAAGTTAAAGTCTGTCCCGAGCCTAATATAAGGCTCATCAGGCCGGTGCTTATCCGGTTTCTGTGGCGTTAAGCGACTGAGAGTCACAGACTCCCCCCTGGATAGGGACGCCAGTCTATCGCAGGGTTAACCCCCCAACACAAGGTTGGTACCCTTTTACCCGAGGTTTACTAATGGTGAAATCTTTACGCATGCGATCGTTTTTGCCCACCATCAAGGTAGCCACATTGCCACTTGGGGGGATGATGTTTAAACGTAAACACGACACCAGTGTGCTTGCAGTTTTTGTTTGTTAGTTTACTTATAAGCTCTAACGTAAAACTCAGCTACAAACTGAACACAAAATAACGTCAAGGATAAACAACAGGAAACAACAAACAACAACTGAAATAATAACAAGAACATACTAGAATGGAGATTACAGCAACAGAAATGAGTCTTTAGCTGTGTCACAAAATATTGATTAAACTAATTGCTGTTCCCTTGTGATTGTCATAGTTTTTGTGCTTCAGCAATAAACTTTGCAACAGATTTGAACACAATAAAAAAAAAGATTTTATCACAATATCATCATCAGACGATAAGACTGATAAAAAAAATCCCTTGCCTTTAGAAAGCTTCTAAAATGAAAAAGACTGCAGTTTTCAAGCATGTTTGACACTGAAATAAGATTTGTGCTTTCTCATCAAGAATATTGTGGGAGTAGAGGGAGAGAGAGAGAGAGGAAGAGAGAGAGAGAGAGAGAGGAGGGGAGGAGAGAGAGAAGAGAGAGAGAGAGAGAGAGAGGTATCCAGACGGGACACACAGACAGACACACAGACACACAAGACACAGAGGAGGGAAGAGATGAGGAGAGAGGGAGAGAGGAGAGGAGAGAGAGAGAGGAGAGAGAGGAGGAGAGAGAGAGAGAGAGAGAGAGGAGAGAGAGATGAGAGAGAGAGAGAGAGAGAACAAACAGACAGACAGACAGACAGACAGACAGACAGACAGAGACACAGAAGACAGACAGACTGCTCAAACTGGTTCCACTTTTCGAAAGAAACCATTGTGTGCCGGTGGAAACGGATGACAAAATCTACAAAACTGCATACACACGAGGACTGGATGTATAAAAAACAACCCAAAAAACATTACAAATACTTATTCCATTATCCTAAAAAATAGGCAGACAGACGGACAGACACACGGACAGACACACAACAAACAATCAGACAGACAGACAGAAGCTAGGGAGACTCTCTAAAGTGGGGTATCTCCTTGTCGAAGGATCTCTCGTCTTTAGCGAAGATGGAGGGAGACAAGGGAGCCCTTGACAAGGGAGCCCTTGACAAGGAAGGAAGGAAGAAGGGAAGAAAGTACGGAGAAGTGTGTGTGTGTGTGTGTGTTGT
>JASPKP010002739.1:0-7500 GCA_030674155.1 Stramonita haemastoma | reverse complement strand
CCTGTGGTTCTGATGGCGCTCTGCGTGCAGCACGCGGCATTTTCCTTACGTAGGCTGTTGCTTAGCGGCGACATCGAAACAAATCCAGGGCCCAATACTGATGGACAGACGGAAAGAACAGACACAGTGATGGAAGCACCAGGTGTAAGTGATCTGATGAAGACAGTTATGGAGAACATACAACAACAGTTCTCACAACAAACAAGTGTAATCAGTAACGACTTAGGAGAAATAAAGAATGAATTAATGCAAGTAAAACAACAGTGTGAAGAGATAAATGTGAGATGTGACAGACTGGAAAAAGATCACAGAAAGCTGACAGAAACAGTGACAGTCATGACAGAAGATATCTACCAGCTGTTCGAAGAAAGAAATGAAGAAAGAGAGGAGGTCCAACAACTGTCTGACACCATCAAAGACCTGAAGATAGAAGTGGAACAACTCAAAACAGACACGGACAGATTAGAAAATTTCTCAAGAAGAGACAATCTGCGGCTCTACGGTATACCCCAACGTACTGCGGCCGAATCCTATGAATCATGTGCTCAGTCAGCCATCAACATCCTCAACAGTGTGGATGATCAGAGGTCCTGGGCTGTGGATGACATTGCACGGGCACATCGCACAGGTCAGGCACGAGATGGGCAGCCCAGGCCTATGATTGTAAAATTCAGTAGGTGGAGGGACAAAATGTCCATTCTAACGGACAAAGAACTGAGGCAGAACCTAGAAGACAAAGGTGTCAGGGTGGCAAACGACCTGACCAGGGCACAGGCGCAGATGGTGGCTGCAGCACGCAGGGAGGGGAAGAGGGCGTACTTCCACAGGGGGCAGATGGTGATCGGCCCAGGCTTCCAGACCCCCGGTCCTACGCAGAGGTGGTGGAGAGTGGGGGTGCACAGCAGTCCTCCATCCCTGTCCCCTCCTCACAGCCCAGTCAACGTGGGGATTCCCCTTTCCTCACTGGCAGAGGGGGTGTGACGTCAGAGGGGCGCACCACACCTGGCAGCGGACAGACGACCACATGCGGCAGGCCCCCTTCTCACTCCTCCCCTCCCTCTGTGGCACGTGCAACACGGGACCAGCACGGGCGTGACGTCACCGGAGGCAGTGCGAGCGGGCGTTACCGTAGCAACCACGGGGCGACTACACGAGTTGAACGCCGCAGCTCAGCGCCGGTTGGCGGGGATTCCCCTCGCTGTGACGTGGCGGGTTCTGGCAGTGACGAGCATGCAGCACGTGACGGGCCTCTGTCCTACCAGCAGACGGGTATGCGGGCTTTCCTGTAAAACCCGCCGCGCAAGTCGTCTGCTCGCGGAAAAGTGGCCAGTGACAACAAAAACTGTCGCAGGAGTCAGCGTCCTAGCAGCTTAAGAAAAAGCTAGGACAGGCCCGGCCATCCAAGCCAATTGTCTTTTTTGAATTATAATGTTGAAAATTTGTATAATAAATTAAAGGATGTCACATTTATGAACTATGTAAATAATTTTGATTTTGTTTGCCTTACAGAGACGTTCCTTGACCACACTTTTGATTACAGTGGTATTTTTCCTGAGTATCTGAAGTTTCATGTTCCTGCTCAAAAACTTTCCCATCATGGAAGGAACTCTGGAGGGGTGGTTTTGTTAGTGAGAAAGTCTCTAGAAAATTATGTAGAAGAAATAAAATTAGAATGTGATAACACTGTTGCTATCAGAATAAATAAATGTATTTTCAGTTTAGATAAAGATATTATTCTGATAGCTTGTTACATTGTACCAGAAGGTGGTCCTATCTATAATGAAAAAATAATTAAGGATGGTGTTGTATTACTAGATGAAGCATTATCACAATATTTTCAAAAAGATGATTTTTATTTTTTGATTGTAGGAGATTTGAATGCCAGAACAGGTCATGAACAAGCCGACCTTGAAATTATGTCTAACTATTTGGATGATGTTGATTGTGATAGTATGGATGATGATATTCATGTGCGTTCCTCTAAGGATGATACCATAAACAATTTTGGCAGGTCCTTGCTAGATTTATGCTTTTTGTTTGATATGATTATTTTGAATGGTTGTTGTAAGGGAGATAATGAAGGGGATTATACATTTGTATCTCCCAATGGTTGCAGTGTTATTGATTATGTTCTTGTACCTAGTCATTTATTATCAAGTTTTGATTTGTGTATTGGAGATTGTGTTGATTCATGGCACCTTCCTGTTGAAACAAAGTGGAAAGGAGATAGTGAGTGTACTAGGGCTGAAAGTAGAGAACACAAGAGTGCAGAAAAAATTATATGGTCAGAAGATCTTGCAGAAATATACAAACAAGAACTTGATAGTGCTGAATTCCAAGAAACCATTCAGTCAGCTACTCAACTGGTTAACACTGATGTAAATGCAAGTTTAGATTACTTTGTTAAGGCGTTATGTGGAGCTGCTGCATGCATGGTTAGGACAGTTAGTCAAAGGAAAAAAACATGTAATGATTGGTTTGATATAGAATGTGAACGAAAGAAACAAGAAGTTAAAAGATTATTAAAAAGATTTCAACGTTGCAAAACAATTGAGGATAAGACAGACAAAAGAAAAAAAGTACGCTACTGCAAGAAAAGAATACATCAATTTAAGGAAAACAAAAGAAAGAGAGTTTGACGAAAAAAGACTAGCGAGACTTAGGGATTCTTTTAATGACTCCAAAACGTTCTGGTCTGTTGTAAGATCAGTTAATCGAAAAGCTATGATACATAATGATATCACTATTGAACAATGGCATGACCATTTCTTTCAAGTTTTCAATGACTTTAGTAGTGCAGGAGCACAAGAGAATGCTGATTGGCTGCAAGAAGATGATGAGGAGTTTGAACCATTATTTAATAATCCTATATTGGAGAGTGAAATTATTAATGGCATAAGACATTTAAAAACAGGAAAAAGTGCTGGTCTAGATCAAATAATTGGAGAAATGCTTAAACATGCAAACAGAAATGTAATTACTTTTCTTGTACAGTTGTTTAATCACCTGTTCGAAAGGGGTGCTTTCCCTTTGGAGTGGGCCAAATCTATAATAATACCAATTCATAAAAAAGGAGATATCAATAATGCTGATAATTACCGTGGAGTAGCTCTCACCAGTGTTTTGAGCAAACTCTACACTTACATTTTGAATAAAAGACTAACTAAATGGGCAGATGATGAAGAAAAATTAATTGAAGAACAAGCAGGTTTTAGAGCAAGGTACAGCACCGTTGATCATATATTTACTCTATATTCTCTAGTGCAAAAGCATTTGCTTTCCAAAAAAAAACTATTTGTTGCCTTTGTAGACTTTAGAAAGGCCTTCGATTCTGTAAATCGAAATATACTTTGGAATATATTACGCAAAAATGGAGTAAATGGTAAATTATATATGGCACTTAGAGCTGTCTATAATTCAGTATTAGCGTGTGTGCGTGCTGGAAATGAATATACAGATTTCTTTGAATGCCCCAAGGGAGTGAAGCAAGGCTGTATTTTAAGCCCACAAATGTTTTCATTTTTTATAAACGAATTAGCTGTGGAACTGTCAAGAAAAGGTAAGCACGGCATTCAGTTTATACCTGGAGCAGTTGAGGTGTTTTTGTTACTTTTTGCTGATGATATCATTCTTTTGTCTGAAACAGTTATAGGTTTACAAAATCAGTTAAATAGCTTAAAGGAGGAAGCAGATCGGTTGGATCTAGCAGTGAATATGGATAAAACGAACATTATTGTTTTCAGAATGGGTAGGCATTTGTCACAGCATGAAAAATGGTTTTATGGAAACGATGAAGTCAAAATAGTTAATACTTATAAATATTTGGGGATGGCATTTTCAACAAGACTTAGTCTCAGTTTTGCATGGCAAGAATCATGTAGGAAGGGGAAAAAAGGTGTGATAGAAATTCTGAAAACACTACGAAAGCTTAACTCAATAGACTGTTCTTTATTCTGGAAGTTATTTGACACTCAAATAGAACCTTTGTTAACTTATGCCTCGGAAATATGGGGATTATATGTAAATCCACACATGGAGAAAGTACATACATTTGCTATAAAACGTTTTTTGAATGTACCTATTCACTCGTCTAATACTGTACTGTATGGGGAGACTGGAAGATATCCCCTGTATATAAGAACTTTTGTAAAGTGTATTAAATATTGGCTAAAATTGTTGAAACTTCCACAGACACGTTTATGTAGACAGGCATATGATATGATGATTATACAAATGGAGTTAGGCAAAGACAACTGGGTATATCAAATCAAAAAAGTATTATCAGAACATGGTTTTGGGATTGTGTGGCTGTCTCAGGAAGTCGGTAATGAGCGCCAGTTTCTCTCTGAATTCAAAGACAGGCTCATTTGTTCCTTCAAACAAAACTGGCACTCCGACATGGAGAGTAAAAGTAAATATAGCTGTTTTTTTTCGTTTAAATGTGTTTTCCAGACAGAAAAATATTTGAAATTGATTACCGATAAATGGCACAGACTTAATTATGCTAGATTCAGACTAAGAACACTGGGGTTTAATGCAAACAAGAGATGGTTCCAGCCGGAGACATCTACGCAATCACCGTGTCCACTATGTGGACACGGTGTTGATGATGAAATCCACTTTTTATTTCAATGTAACGCATTCGAAATTTTACGTAACAAACATGATTTCTTAACTGTACGTACACAAGTAAGTCCAGACATAGTTTCTATTCTGTCGTCCGATAATGAACATGTTGTTAAATCTCTAGCGAAGTTTATTGCAGAAGCACAGAAAATAAGACGAAGCCAAGTGGGTACCAATTGTATTAATATGACAGGACAAAATTAATTAATATCAAGAAGAATATGTGTTTCGAGCCAGATGTTACAGGTTGTTGTTATATTTTGAATCATGAAATTTAAAAGGATGGCCGATTCCGAACCAGTATCTATTTTTTTGTTTTGCTTATATATTGTTGTTGTTTTGTTGTTGTTGTTGTTTTCTTTCTTTGTATTTGATTTGCAATGGGAATGACGCCAATACTTGTGTGTTAGAAATGAGAGTGTCCTTTTTTTCCAGTAAACTTAGTTGTATTGTTCACTTAAGTCACTTTTTATGTAACGTTTCCATCACGGATATTTGTGTTACCTCCCTTGTCAAAAGGCCGAGATTGGCAATGACAATAAATTGTTAAAGCGTTAAAGCGTCTCTCCTTCTTCTTCTTCTTCTTCTTCTTCTTCTTCTTCTTCTCTCTCTCTCTCTCTCTCTCTCTCTCTCTCTCTCTCTCTCTCTCTCTCTCTCTCTCTCTCTCTCCCTCTCCCTCTTCTTCTTCTTCTTCTTCTTCTTCTTCTTCCTTCTTCTCTCTCTCTCTCTCTCTCTTCTCTCTCTCTCTCTCTCTCTCTCTCTCTCTTCTCTCCTCTCTCTCTCTCTCTCTCTCTCTCTCTTCTCTCTCTTCTTCTTCTTTTTCTTCTTCTTCTTCTTCTTTTTCTTCTTCTTCTTCTTCTTCTTCTTCTTCTTCTTCTTCTTCTTCTTCTTCTTCTTCTTCTTCTTCTTCTTCTTCTTCGTGTTCTTCTTCTTCTTCTTCGAAGGTTCAGACAGCAACTATTATTGTCTGTAACATGAGCGAAAATGCCTTGCGCTGCTACTGAACGCCTGACAAGTCAGGCCCCAGCGCATCCGACTTCGGCATAAGAGAGAATTGCTATCTTTTAACTCTCTCTGGATTAAAGGCAGGAGGATGGACCAGGAAGGTAGAGAACAGACAAGAAGAAGGTGACGGGAAAAAAGGAACAAGGCAGAAAAAACAAAGACATAGAAAAGAGGGAATTCCCACCACAGATTTTCCAGAAGATGGGGTTGCTATTTATACTGACAGGCCCCCGGCATCCCAGACGGGGTATTTCTTTTTTATTCTTGCAATTCTCAAACTACAAGACAGAAAAGCAGAAAGGTGGACAGAGATACTTTTTAGACAAAACAACAGCAAAGTGAGAAGGTATTTTTCTTTCTTGTCCATAGTTTAAATAGTTAGTTAGTTTTTTTAGTCATGGGAACAATATATTGGAAATAAGCAGCATTTTGAAAGAATCCTCGCGACAGCAAACTTGTAGCTTATGGTTGTGTTCAATTAAACAATGAAAATGAACATGACAGCTACATCTGAGCTGCAAAAACGTAAACCAATACAAAATTTGCATCCTTTACAATTTCTGTTAATATAAAAAAAGAAAATAACAAAAGGAAGAAAATCTCATGATAGAATGATTACACAAAAAGAAAATGAGAATAGAAACCAGAAAAGGAGAGAGAGAGAGAGAAGAGAGAGATGAGAGAGAGGAGAGAGAGAGGAGAGATGAGAGAGAGAGAAAGAGGAGAAGAGAGAGAAAGAGAGAAAGAGAGAAAGAGAGAGAGAGAGCAACTTAGGAAAATAACTAACATCAAGGCCATTTTGAAACTTCAGACAGAAGAAAAAAGCCACAACAACAGATAAACAGACAGACAGGCTTTCAGCCAGACAGCAAAGTAAGTAATTAATCTTGTTCCTTCAGGCTGGCAAAGGAAGAAAACCACGATGACGTCATCCTCATCGTCCATTGATCATCAGACAATCACAGAAAAAAGTATCTGATTCTGTGACCTTCCTGCCCTGCTGTTCTCAAGCCACTCATCCCAGTATCATCATCATCATCATCATCATCATCATCATCATCATCATCATCATCATCATCATCATCATCATTACCACCACCACCACCACCACCATCATCATCATCATCATCATCATCATCATCATCATCATCATCATCATCATCATCGTCGTCGTCGTCGTCGTTGTTGTTGCTGTTGTTGTTGTTGTAGTAATAATAATAATAATGATGATGATGATAATAATTATTATAAAATCATCATGTTGCTGTTTTGTTGTTTAGTGCTGTGTTGGTGTGCGCTGTGATGTTATGTGGTATTGTGTTGGGTTGATTCTGTTGGATTGGGTTGTGTTGTAGATACAGACATCTATATCAGCTTTCCCCCAGCCAAGGTTAAGCAGCACGGAGCGTGGTTACCAAGTGGATGGGTGACGTTTACATGCCTTGGCTTCAGTACAGTCCCCCAGTTTACCCAGTTGTAAATGGGTATTGCCCTCTCGAGGGTCAGGAAAGTTTTAAATTAAAGTAGCGAGGGAGAGGAGATAGGTACTGCCCTCAAAATTCTGACCCCTAGAGAAGCTGAGGTCTGTGACGCCTCGCTCCCTACGAAATACATAGGTTATGAGACACCTTTGTCATGTTTCATGTCTGCCTGTGGTCCCTTCTGGGGCATAGGCCGCCAACCAGCTGTCTCCAGGCATCTCGGTCCTGGGCTAGGCGTTCCAGTTGTCCCCACGTCTTGCCCATCTTTTTCGCATCTGCATCCAGGTCCCGGCGCCAGGTATTTCTAGGCCGCCCTCTCTTCCTTTTCCCTTGTAGATTCCAGGTGAGAGCTTGTCTTGTGATGCTGGATACAGGTTTCCGTAGGGTG
>JASPKP010002738.1:12500-22033 GCA_030674155.1 Stramonita haemastoma | reverse complement strand
TAAAACAGCATGGAAGCATATGGATGTTGAGCTTTTACTTCCAGGAAATGACGTTCAACTGCCTTTGAAAAGGGCCTAATAGTGATATGAGTCATTTTCTTGATCACAACCTCTTTCACCCATGAAAGTGTCTCACTGCTTGGAGACAAAACTTCTACTGCATTTTGACATTCTCTGACCAAGTAGTGCAGATGATGCTCCTCCATTTCTTGATGAAAGAAACCCATACTATCAAGCAGGATTGTCTTGCACAAGTCAGGAACCTCAAGTACAATTCGCTTGAGATTATTCAGGAACTCCTGAATTTCAGATGTGAAAGAATGACGCAAATCAGTTTGGCAATCAAGAATGTACTCTCTGTCTTTGAGGTCCAAAAAAAGTTTTACACCTTGATTGTGCTGCTCAAAGTGTTGCTGAAACCAAGTTTTTCAAGCATTCTGAATGTTCTGGGTATTGGAAGGAAGTTTGATCAGCATTTTCCAGTCAGTTTTTTTCTCCAAAATTAGAACTGCTCTCCCATGAACACATCCATTGCTGCTGAATTAATGGCACACACTTCAGCCATCTGTTATCCAAGCCACTTTGGTGACAAAGCTTGAAGCCCTGTGAATCCAGTATTGTGTGCAGACATTTTATTGTGTCAGCCCCCCTGAACATGACAGTCTGAATTCCTTTCAGATGTTCTGACATGATCTTAACACATGCTTTGAACCAATTCTCTGCTTCATCATGCAACATTTTTTCCCATTGGTAATGGTCACTACTCCTCTGGTGATATCTTCAGCAACCACAACACTTTTCCTATCACCTGTCATTGCTAGCTTGTTTTCCATCCCATTCTTTTTCAACAAACTCCATTTTGCCACATCTATTTCTTGAGGATATCGCCACTTCCAACTGTTTCCATGATTGAAAGCTTCAAATGTGATAGACATTCTACCTGGGAGATCTTTTTGTTGTCCTTGGACATTCACCACTGATGCCAGAAGCATACTATGTTCATCAGGAATCTTGTCTGCAAGTGTCTGGTGAGAAACACAGCTTTCCTGATCACAGCTTATGCTGCTTGCCCCACCTTTTTGCCCAGATAGTGTAGACTGTTGGGGAGCATTTTCTCTTCTAGAGGTGAAAGAATGGACATGCAAAGATGAAGATCCAGGTTGCTGCAGGGTGGTCTGACTGACTGAAGCAGAAGCCACAGAACCATCACTGCCTGTACAGTTCAATCCATGCTTTGATGAGCAGTCAATATTGAGCTTTCCAAAAGATGACCCTGCTTCACTCACCTGTGGGAGCAGGTTTTCTGTGCGTGATAGGACAGTCCCTGTTTGCAGAGTCGTGCAGTCTGCTGAAGATCTTCCTCCCTGTGAAGGCCCCGCAGTCTCTCCATCACCAGCAGTGACAGAGGGCAGCCGCCCATCAGAAGATCTGGATGATGGGGTGGCATCTGACTCAGCACTCATCTTTCACTGTGCTGTCCTTAACCCCTTTTCACATCCATGGTGGCAAGTCTTCCAAGGTTTTTTTGGGGTGTTTATTTTCAATGGTTCTCATCAGGCCCTGCATAAAAACAAGACACAATTAAGAATAGAATATCACTTCTTTTTTATCGTGATATAATCACACAAAAACTTGGGACTAATTTGACTTGACTGACAGCTTACTTGAGGAGTCATAAGTGGTACTGACAGACGTTGTAGCCGAGTGGTAAAGAAAGACTGTTTGACTTCAATCCCATGGGTCCATGAAGTCGTGGGTTCAAATCTTGTCAGCAGCGTCTGGTGAATTGCAAGTGGGGATTTTTACAATCTCCTAGGTCAACTCCATGTGCAGACCTGTCAAAGTGTCAGTGCCTTAATTCTCTTCATGTAAATACACATGCAGGAGATCAGAATATGCATGGTAAAGATCCCCTAATTCATGTCAGCATTTGGAAGGTTACAGAAACAAGAACAGATCCAGTATAGGTGTGAATGTCATGAAAGCATGCGCTTTGATTTGTTTGTTTTACAAGATGCAGTACTATACAAATTCCATATATCATTGCATTATCATCATCTAAATACATCAAGTCAAAATTTTATTTCCATATGGTACATTGAGTAAGCAATAAACTAGCTTTTTTTCAAGCTATCTATCTAGTAAAAAAAAAATCCCCAAAAACACATATAAAAAAACCCAACAAAACAGACAAACTAACAAAAATGTAGCGGCAAGCAAACAAGCAGAGTACAACCAAGAAAACGCCACCCAAAAAATATTTAGCTACAGCATTGTTACAACTCATAACAACAAAATAAACTGAAAATGAACTAAAGAAAATATAATGATAATAATAATAACAATAGCAATAAAAACAACAACAATAGTAATAATGATAATGAACTGTAAGACTCACTCTTTCCCGTAGGCTACACACACACACACACACACACACACACACACACACACACACACACACACACACACACACACACACACACATATATATACCCAAAGAAGACAAAAATAGTTACAGGCCCATTGCACTTACTTCACACGTAGGAAAACTTATGGAAAGGATTATATAAACAGATTAGTGCATTACTGTGACAAAAACAAAATACTTCCTGTTGAGCAGGCAGGCTTTCGAAAAGGCAGATCCAGTATAGATCACCTGGTAAAACTAACCACACATATCAAGCATCAGTTTGCCCGCAGAAAAAACGTTCTTGCTACTTTTTTCGATGTATGTAAAGCATATGATCAAGTCTGGCATGCTAGATTACTTTTTAAACTTAAATCTATTGGTTTGTCGGGTAACATGTACTTCTATGTCAAAAATTTTCTATGGGGCAGAAGCATTCAAGCTAAAATTGGAAACACCTATTCCACCCCGAGATTTCCGACAATGGGAATTCCACAAGGATCTGTTATCGCCCCTTATCTTTTTAATCTTCTACTTTATGACCTTCCGAAGATCCTTATCAAATAACGTTGTCCTCGTTCAGTATGCAGATGATCTGTGCATGTGGATGAAGACAACAATGAAAAAGGTAACCCCCAAGAGACAGTTAAGCTACATTAGAAAAACTTACCAGCTTGAACTTGATAAGCTTAGTATTTATATGACAGAAAATGGATTACTGTTGTCTCCAGAGAAGACCAACATTGTTCTCTTCAATAATGGGGCTGACCCTCAGGGTTTGCCTACTTTCAAAATGCAGGATAGGCACCTTGAATACAAACCAATGGTAAAGTTTCTGGGTATTTATATTACATCAAAACTGACATGGAATTATCATGTTGAATATTTATTAACTAAAGCTAGAAAAACCTTAAATTTTATAAAAGTAGTAAGCAAACAGCATTGGGCTCAAGATGTATCAGTCTTAAAACATCTGTCATTGGCATTAGTTCGTTCTACACTGACATACGGTCATGAAGTCTTCTTTAATGCCCCAAAGTATTTATTAGATAAACTTAGAAGCATAGATTGTAAAGCTTTTCGCATTGCCTTGGGAGTACCCTTCCATGCTTCATCCTTGGGAACATATAAGGAAGTAGGAGTTTTGCCTTTGGATGACTATCGAGAGGTAGCAGTCGCTAAATACGTTCTTAGAAGCTCAGCATCTGTAAATAATATAGAAGATGAACTCAGTCTAAGATCTGACAAGCAATTTCCCAAAAGAGCTAAAAATATCCGCTCACTCACCACAATCAGCACCTTCACAAATGGTCTTTTTGAAAAGTCAGGAGTTAATCCCAGAGAAGTGCAACAGCTTATACCTCTATTATCTCCTTGTCCGTCATGGGAGCTTCAAAGGGCTCAATTTGATTTGGAATGCTCCATCTATAAAAAAGATAACGGAAGTAATATTCTTAGCGCGTATGTGATAGAACATATTATAAACAAGTACTCATCACATCTTCAAATATACACCGATGGGTCTCTACTCAATAATACTGAAGGAGGTGCAGCTTTCATCATTCCTTCATTACATGTTGAAAAACTGTACCACATTGGGAAAAATCACTCAATTTTCACAGCAGAGCTGACAGCCATTCTGATGGCTTTAAATTATTTACTTGATTTTCCCAGGACCATTGTGAAGGTGGTGTTATGTGTTGATTCAAAATCAGTGCTCCAATCCCTTAAAAACTCCGGTCAAAAGTAAGACAAGAACTTATCACTGAAATATTACATCTTATACATTTTCTAATCCTAAGAGGCACTGATGTCACCTTTTGCTGGGTACCTTCTCATTGCAATATAGTATTCAATGAAAAGGTGGATAGAGCTGCTAAAAATGCGGCAATGCATTATGATTGTGCTGATACTTTGAATATACCAATGTCTGTTGATGAGAATTATACTTTGATCGAACATACATGCTGGAAACATGTTAGAAAAAAACAAGAAGACGCTGGATTTTCTAATCATCATGTTTCCTTTTCTGACCTTAACCATATTCTCTGTGTACGTTTTGGGCTGGATAAATTGCATCTTAGATCGGTCATTTGTCTCATAAATAGACTTAAATTAAATGCCTTCCGAACGAAGTATGCTAAAAATGTGCGTTGCATATGTGATGGGACGATTTCAGTCAGTCATATTCTTTTTAACTGTCCCGTTTTAAAACAGTGCCTTCCCATCACACGTGAGAACTCTCTGGACAGTATTTTAAGTAACTGTGTGATGCTGTGTGAACTCGCCTTATCGCTGAAGAAGAGTCCAATTGACAGTTTACTGTAGTGCTTATGAACATGTTAGTAGCTTGTTTAGAGACAGAGACTTTAATCTCGTACTCTTTCTTAATTTTCTAAAAGTTCTGATTGATTGTTCAGCGTTTAGTGTTCACTTTTTGTGTTTTTTGTTTCTACCATTGGTTAAAAGTTTTTACAAGGGTTTTTTTTTTTTTTTGGGGGGGGGGGTTTGTGTGTTTTTTGTCTAATATCACTTATGTGAATAGACATTAAACTGAAGAACAACACATATATATATATACACACACACACACACACACACACACACACACACACACACACACACAACTCGGCTCGTCAAATTGCGAGCACAATGTTCTGACCACTAGGCTATCCCCCCCCCCCCCCTGTGAGTTAGTGTTGTGGTGTGTTGTGTGTGTGTGTGTGTGTGTGTGTGTGTGTGTGTTGTGTGTGTGTGTGTGTGAGTTAGTGTGTGTGGTGTGGAGTTAGTGTGTGTGTGTGTGTAGTTAGTGTGTGTGTGTGTGTGTGTGTGTGGTTAGTGTGTGTGAGTTAGTGTGTGTGAGTTAGTGGTGTGTGTGTGTTGTGTGTGTGTGTTGTGTGTGTGTGTGTGTGTGTGTGTTAGTGTGTTTGTGTGTGTGTGTGTGTGTGTGTGTGTGTGTGTGTGTGTGTGTGTGTGTGTGCGCGCATGCGCACGTGCATGCCTGCGTGTGTGGTGTGTGTGTGTGTGTGTGTGTGGTGTGTGTGTGTGTGTGTGTGTGTGTGTGTGTGTGTGTGTGTGTGTGTAGTAGTAGTAGAAGCAGTAGTAGTTAGTAGTCTTCAGTTTTAACGTCTTTCCACGTAAAGTGATACCAGACGATCAAAAGAGAAATTTGAAAGTATTATGTGTGTGTATGTATGCGCACGCGTGCGTGTGCGTGTGTGCATGGTGTGTGGTGTGTGAGTGAGTGAGTGTGTGAGGAGAGAGAGAGAGAGAGAGAGAGAGAGAGAGAGAGAGAGAGAGAGAGGAGAGAGAGTGTGTGTGTGTGTGTGTGTGTGTGTGTGTGTGTGTTGTGTGTGTGTGTGTGTGTGTGTGTGTGTGTGTGTGTGTGTGTGTGTGTCCATACATCATAATAACAAATAGAATACACTAAACAACATAAAAAGTTTTTGATAATGTAAAATCGATTAAAATACACACAAAAATTCAATAACTATAACAAATGCCCTATGGGACTTGACTGTAAACCTTTAGCAATATCAAACATCATGTCTACATCATTGAGAACTTCTTCAATTGAAGTCTTTGAAATGAGAGGCAAATAGGGTTTTAAATTCTGGAAATCAAGTATGACATGAGCATTTGAAATATACTCTCCACATAAGCATTTAACATTCTTGCTGAATTTGGTAACAAATGCATTTAGTCTTAATCTGAAGAATAATGCCTTGAGTTCTCTGTCTCTGACAACATCTGTATGAATCTTTCAATGGATAATGTCTTCAAACACACTTCTCCACTTAGACTCCAATTTGAAAACTAACTCTTTTGCTGATAAACTCCATTAACCAGATCTATTCAAGGATGCCTGTTCTAATAATCAGTAACCCTCTCCTAAGCATAAAGGAATATGCAAGGCTGTGGATCTACTGTTATTAGTTGCACCTTTCTTAGCACATCTATCAGCCCACTCATTTGAATATAGTCCTATATGTGAAGGAGTCCAACAAAAGGTGACATTTAAACCTCTTAGGCTTATAAGGTTTATCATACACTTGATATCTGATATGATTCTAGAAACTTTTCTTATAACTGGAAGATTTCAAAGCATATTGCGTTCTGCAATCAATCAAATGAAGTTGTTTTGTGTGTGTGGTGTGTGTGTGTGTGTGTGTGTGTGTGTGTGTGGTGTGTGTGTGTGTGTGTGTGTGTGTGGTTGTGTGTGTGTGTGTGTGTGTGTGTGTGTGTGTGTGTGTGTGTGTGTGTGTGTGGTGGTGTGTGTGTGTGTGTGTGTGTGTGTGTGTGAGTGTGAGTGTGTGTGTGGTGTGTGTGCGTGTTTGTATGTGTGTGTGTGTAAAAACCATTAACTTAGGCCAAACTGGTTCTGTTAAAAAAGGCAAATATAATGAATAATTCAAGAGAGACGTTTTTTTTCTGTTGTTTGTCTTAATCAATAAAGTTAAAACAAGAAAAAGATGGCTAAAAACAAGACTGTTTTCAAGGAACCTGGTTTGGGTTTTATCTCATTTCATGTGTTGTTGATGTGATTTCTACCACAACGCAGTGACTGCTCTGCATTGACCCTAATGGTTGCCCAGGACTTTGGTACAAACAACAACAACAGAGTTGGTTTTAAACCCCGTTTTCATCTGTGCACAGTAAAAATTGACGAGGTGGTAGCCCCAGTGTGGCCTCTGTGGTTGGCTGGGCTTTGATAAATAATAAACAATAAGACTGGATTGGGTTGGACAAGAAAAAGAGTAGCTACCATAATAACAAATAATTAATCACAAGTATAGTTAGGTAAAAGATGTAGGCACAGGAAACTATTTGCCATTTTCTGCACAGAGTAGGTCAGAAACAGTTCTTGGATCAGATTTTGTTTTAAGTCTGACTTTGATGTTCTATTCTCAGCCAATGTTTAAGTACAAATCAAGGTTTTGATGGAGAACCTACCCTACACACTGGCAACAAACATTATGGGTTCTGCTTCTGGGACTTATTTCACTGTAGTAGAGATGTTGGTGCTGTTGGGTGTTCCCCAGCTTTAATCAACATCCAGTCCATCACCCAGAATGAGCACTCCATCTCACTCAGCACACTTGGGAATCACTGTGAGACCCTAATAATTACAACTAAGTTTGCACTGGATGAGAAGTTTGTATACATGTCTGCCTGTTTTCAATCATCTCACCATACAGGCAGCTACACTCCGTGCTTGAATGATAAATGTTTTGAAATACTTTTTTTCTGGTCTAAACCCATTTTGGATTTTGGAGAGAGAGAGAGAGAGAGAGAGAGAGAGAGAGAGAGAGAACTGACTACACACGACAATATGGAGCGGAATTGAGAGAGATGGGGGTGGGTGCAGATAACACAGTATCACCGAAGAGCAGATGAAGACAGGAATCAGGAGCATATTACATTGCAGGAGAGAAGTGTATAACGCGTAATCACAGCATACAGGCAGAGACAGGGAGATAAATTTTTGTGGTTTTGGTTTGGTGTGTGTGTGTGTTGTGTGTGTGTGTGTGTGTGTGGTGTGTGTGTGTGTGTGTGTGTGTGTGTGTGTGCATGCGCGTGTGTGGTATCCTTTTATGGAATTGTTTGATACTTGTTCTAACGCTTAGCATCCTTCTTGGATGGATACAAGAATATGCAACTCAACAGTTTTTCTTTCATTGCTCGCACGTCTTTTTACAGCCCTATCAGTATCAACCCACCCCTTCAAATGTAAACCTAGTGAATGTGAAGTTTTCCAACATGAGGTGACAGCCCTGCCTCTTAAACTTAATGATTTTTTTTATTTTTTTATTATTCAGTTCCATTTTCTTCTCAAACTGAGAAGAATGAACCAGGCTGGAAACTGAAACCAGAACCTCACAGTTTACTTGTTAGGCAGATGAACATCTTAACAATCCTGCTCCCTTCCTTTCTGATATATTATATTATAAGTTTGGAATAATTCTTGTAATTAAATTTGAAGCTTTCAAGGCCTACATTAAACAGATTTTGAATCTGCACACTGCCTGAAGTTGAAATGCGGCTACCTTTACAGTGGGTAAAAACGGTTGCATTATATGCAAAACCTCACCACTGGTAAACCCTCAGAGCTGTAGCTGATGAACAAAAACAAAAACAAAAAAATCAACACAAAACTATACAAAGAAAGACATGAATTAATAAGAAGAGAAAAAAAAAAAATCTAACAAATGCTGGTCAAGGCCATTAGAATATAATTACCTCAACTGTGAATACTGATAGATTTTAACCAACATGATATTCTTCTCCATCTTCTTCATCGAACACTCAGACAGCAACTAATGTTGTCTGTGCATGAGTGAAAATGCACTGCGCTGCCATTAAGCACCTGACAAGTCAGGCCCAGCACATTGACTTTGGCATGGGAGAGAATTGTTATGTTTTAAGTCTTTCTGGAAAAAAGGTAAGAGAATGGACCAAGAAGGCAGAAAATAGACAAAAAGGTGGTGACAAGAAGAAAAGGAACAAGGCAAAAACAAAGAGTGGGATAACAAAGAGTGGGATAGAAAAGAGGGAATTCCTTACACAGAATTTCCAGAAGGTGGGGAAGCTAATCTATACTGACTACATCCATGGCATACTCACGGAGCAACAGTGTGTGTGTGTGTGTGTGTGTGTGTGTGTGTGTGTGTGTGTGTGTGTGTGTGTGTGTGTGTGTGTGTGTCTGAGTCAAGTCAAATTTATATTTCAGATGGGACAAAGAATGCATCAAGTATAGTCGGTCAAAGATCACTTTATGTGTGTGTTGTGTGTGAGTGTGATGTAGGTGTGATTGTTGTTTTTCGTGTGTGTTACTCTTTGTGATGTACTCTTGTTTGTTTTTGTTTTTTAGTGTGTGATCTAGTGTGTGTGTGTAAGTTAAGTCATTTTTAAAAAAAATTACCAGATTTATACATTGAATAAACATTGATCTTTTTTACAAGCCATCTATCTAGAAACCCCCCACAAAATGAGAAAAATAAACATTCACAATTAATTGTTGACTAAACATCAACATGTGTGTGTCTGTACTCTGTGTGGTGTGTGTGTGTGTGTGTGTGTGTGTGTGAGTGTGTGTGTGTTGTGTGTGTTGTGTGCTGTCTGTTCT
>JASPKP010002738.1:0-7500 GCA_030674155.1 Stramonita haemastoma | reverse complement strand
TTTATGCTTCTTTACGATTGATAGAATATTTTGGTAGGGACCAATAGTTTGCTGGATTCAGTAAGCATTGGGGAAGCCATTTCTCAGAACTCAGTAGACACTCGGTCTTTGAGACTTTGCAGGTTGTTTTGGGTATTACTTGAGGATGGTGCAGGACCTTTTACTTGAATGTTTGGACGTTTAGGATGACCCATAAAAAAAATGTTACTTTTAATTTTTAACCTAGCTTCACCAAAATTGATGTGTAGATGTAGCCGGCTAACCGATGAAGCTGGACATGCTGATTTCGAATATGTACTTCTCAACAGCCTAACGGACCACTAGGCACCACTACTGACCAATAGTGACCACGACTGAAATCAGCTGGAAACGACTTCTTGGGACCTGGGGAGGTCAGAAATGACATTTATAATGTAAACTGACCACAATGATCACTAATGACCACAAGTGACCACTCATGAAATCAGCTGGAAATTACGTCTCTGGATCTGGGGAGGTCATAAATCATTATAAACGTCTTTTCTGACCTCTCCATATCCGAATATGTCATTGCCAGCTGACTTCAGTTGAGGTCACTAGTGGTTATAAATGTCATTTCTGATCTCTCCAGATCTTATAAAGTTGTTTCCAGCTGATCTCAGTAGTGGTCACTAGTGGTCAGTTAGGCTGTTAAGGAGTACATATTCAAAATCAGCATGTCCAGCTGCTTGTACACACCTTAGTCTGGCAACCGTGGGGACACCCCTGAAGACTTGGCAACCAGTTCCCTCCATTCCACTCTCTATAACCCTAACAGGATTTGTAACAAATTTATTACAAAACGCACTTTTATCACTAAAGGTGTCGCTACACTACTAAGTAACATCTCAGGAATTAAATTGACTAGTATTTTGACCTGCTGGTACGGGGAAAGGGAGGAAAGGGAGTGTTACAAACAGATTCAGGGCTCCTAATTAAGCATGTTTTTAGGATTGCAATGAATGACATTCTTTGATTATGACGCATGGAATATTAGTTATTGATAAATGTTAATGCCTGTTGATTGCATATAGGTTTGTCTGCTCATGGAGTGTCGGGAGTACTTTACAATATCTTAAGAGGTTTTAGAAGTACCGAATCGTTCACAGTATTCTAAGACATTCTGGAATTTGTCAAGAGGCGTTGTTGTAATCTAAGATGTTTGTGTGAAGTTCCCCAAGTTTCCCGGATGGTCTGGCAGCGATGGTCTGGCAGCGGGCAGTAGAAGGGGCTTGGACTGTATAAATACAAGGGGCTGTTATCGCCTCGAGGAGGGAGGAGAGTCGAAGAGGAAAGATGATACTGAGAAGAGGAGAGGAGGGGGATTCCCACGGCGCTGGAATGTTTAGCGGGCAGTAGAAGGGGCCTGGACTGTATATATACAAGGGGCTGCCTTCGCAGTAGCAGAGGAGGGGAGTCCCACAGCCGAACGCCCTAGTGATCGAGCAGGGGAGGCAATGCGGACGGTAGATTTAGGGATTTTTTTTTTTTATAGAAGAAGGGGAGAAAACTTGAAGAAATAGGAGAAAAGTTATGAGAACTGTGAAAGTGATTAGCGATTGAAATTTGTGTTTAGTGAGTGTAGTAACAGAGTTTTGGTTAAATTCGTGGTGATGTTAGAAAGGAGTTTTCTTGTTTGTTTTTATTGGAATTTTTGTACTGGAAACAATACTGTTTTGAAGTAGATTAGTTGAATAAAAGAAATATAACCTGATCTCTGAGTCGTGTGTGCTCTGTTAGATGTGATTCCCGAGAGGTAGGGGAGCAACTCTTGGCACTTCAGTCAGCGTTATACGTCCACTGGAGTGTCTTTAAAACAAAGAGTTTGTTCCTCAGAACCAATAACGTAAGGGTAGGGGAGCAACTCTTGGCACTTCAGTCAGCGTTATACGTCCACTGGAGTGTCTTTAAAACAAAGAGTGTGTTCCTCAGAACCAATAACGTAACATATGGGGGCCAAGCCGGGATACCTCTCAACATCGAACCATCAACACCGTAGCTTCCGACTTCAGATTTTAAGGAAGAGTATTGTATTCACTGCTGCGGTTGTGTTTACAACATAGCTATGGAATTTTAGTGTGAAATTTGTTGTTTCGATTCAGGGGGTGTACGTCCGGTGAATGTTTTGGAGTAACCTGGAGCTGAATCTGTGAGGAGACTGCGTAGTCACAACGGGTGTGTCTACGACAGATCTCGGAATTTCAGTGTGTGGATTCGTTTGTCTGCGTATTCACAATGGGTGTGTTTACGACGGGTCTAAGGAATTTGTTGATGAAATTCAGTGTGTGGATTCGTTTGTCTGCGTATTCACAACGGGTGTGTTTACGGCAGGTCTGCGGAATTTATGGAATTTATAGATGAAATTCAGTGTGTGGATCCGTTCGTCTGTTTTGCTGAGGTAATGCAGACTGTGTTCCTGTAAAGGTGTGGAGTTCTGTGAGCATTGTGTATCTAAAGGGACTGTCAGGGGCCGCGGTCTTGCTTTAGCCTCCTGCTGAGTGAGATCTGGCGTCTGATTTAGTTAGTCTGTGGGGCTCACGTGAGTATAACTGGTTTAAGTTTTGTGTGTGTGGCGTCATCATCGTGAAAACAAGGGATTGGAGTGAGACATTACGTCGTAACTTTGTAGTTCTAACTTTTGAAAAAATCAGTTATGGCAGATAGCAGGGAAGAGCTAGAAAGCCTAGCACAACAATATGAAACATTTTTAAAAGAGAAAGATCAGAAAGACAGAGAAGAAAGAGAAAGAGACAGGCAAGATAGGTTGGAAAGGGAAGAAAGAGAAAGAAAAGAAAGAATTGAAAGGGAAGAGAGAAGAGAAGCCTTGAAAGAGAAGAAAGAGATAGAGAAAGAAAAGAGAGAATTGAAAGGGAAGAGAGAAAGGAAAAGCTCGAAAGGGAAGAAAGAGAGAGGGAGAGGCGTCATGAATTGGAGATGAGAAGACTTGAATTGGGGCATGGCAGCTCTGTTCAAAGATTGAGTAATAATGGTGATCTAGCTAAAGATACGAAGTCGCCAGTGTTGGATGATAAACCAGAGGACCTGAACGGCTTCCTCCTGAGGTTTCGACGTTTTGTTGAAGAAATTGTGGAAATGGGTAAGATGGCATCAAGCAGTGATAATGAGAAAATGCTGGAATCTGAAACCAGAAACAGTTCGCTAATAGGAAAACATCCAGAGATAAACGCCATTGATGACAAGTTCAAGGATGAGGAATGTGCCGTGACCACAAGGGCGCAATCAAAGAAGGAGGGGGAGAGCATTCCCCTGAAAGTCACTGATAGTTCCAAGGCAACTATTGTGGACAAAGGAAAATTGATGGAGCTTCAGAGAGCTGACCCTTCGCTTGATAAACATCGTAAACATGAGGAGGCTGTCATGACAGGAAGTGGGGAGTTTCACTTTGAAGAAAAGGGGGGTGTCCTCTTCAGGGTCTTCAAGAACCATGGAGGAGTGGTACGCCAGGTGTTGGTGCCACCTCAACTACGTAACTCTACAGTGGAGCTGGCACGTGACTCTATCACAGGGGGTCATATGGGCATGGAATGGGAATCCCCAGGATCTCAGTGGGCTACTCTGGTGATTTTCATCCAAGAGAAAGATGAGGTAGGCGGCATGTGTGTGGACAATAGAATCGACAGGATTACAGTGTTTGATCCAGGAGGAGGTGTACCAGAGACTGAGCTGTCCCAGAGACTTCATCAAGGATTTCCACATCGGGAGTGATGGACAGGTACCGAACCCAAAGGACATTTGTGGGGAAATTTAAGTGGCCAGGGATTCTGTGAACACTGACTTTTGGCGCCCAAGGGAAGGATGGTGCAGACAGCATGTACGTGGACTACAAGAGGGTTGACAGGATTACGCTATTTGATCCTGGAGGAGGTGTCCCAAAGACGGTAACACATCTGCTCAGAAGTGACATTTTAGTAAATTCATTGTTTTGTCATGAAGAATCATAATCTAAATGAGTGTGAAGTTCATATTTTTGGTCATTTGGTCTGTTGATGGTTTCCTAGCTGTTGAGTTTGACATGTTTAGTCATACAACATCATGAACATGGTTATTAGGGCCTATGTTGAAATTGTTGGGTATTATTGATTTGGTTGGCCTAGGCCAAAAGTTGTGTCAGTTATTGATGTTAGCTCATTGCCAAGGCCTACACTAAAATGTTGTGATGTTGTAAAATGTTGTGTTGAGATTGCCTTCAGCCATGACAAGCTCTTAACAGAACAACCTGCACTCTCCTTCAAAGGAGTATAAATCCTCTGAAGTCGGAGTATGGCTGCCAATATGGCGAGGTACATTAAAATAGTCAAACACGCAAACTTCTCATTCAGTGTACAATTTCAATCTCACAGTGATTCCCAGGTGGGATTAGTGAGTCAGAGGGCACATTCTGGGTGACCCCCCTAGAGTGTTAAGCTGGGGAACAACAACAACAACAACAACATTGATTCGGTTTTGGTACAGTTTTGATTGTGTGGATTTTTTGGGGTATGGGCAAGTGCTGATCCCAGAAGACATTTGTGGGGCAATATGTGTGTTTCCTGATAGAACTTAAAATAGTTTGAATTTTGTGAAGTGACAATATTGGAACTTATTATATCCTCATGAACATTTTTTGGATTGAAATGATTTATTGATTTGATTTGTTCGTTTGTATCGAGGGCGATGGAATGGGCACTCTTGTGCTTTTTAACATCCAGTCTCCGCGTGTGTGCGGTTTGGTGGATGTCGTCTATTCCCGCCGGCGCAGGATGGCCTGATCTTGCGAGGGGCGGAACGGGATTTGACGTGCGCACATGGTGTTGTGCCTGCGTTCGCACACGGGGCCTCGGTTTGAAGTCTCTTCCGAGGGATTTTTGGGGAGAGTGGAGTCTGCACTGATGTAAACTCCAGGAGGAAAATATCCCCGACCGGAATCGAACCTGGGTCGTCAAATTGCCAGCGCAATGTTCTGACCACTAAGCTATCAGTCCCCTGAAATATGCTAATGCTGTATGTTGAAATTGAGTGAGCTACTATGAACCTTGAGTTTCAAAGTTGAATCTGTTTGTTGTTTTGGAAACAAATATTGGGAAATTTGTTCTAAGTGGGGGGTAATGTTACAAACAGATTCAGGGCTCCTAATTAAGCATGTTTTTAGGATTGCAATGAATGACATTCTTTGATTATGACGCATGGAATATTAGTTATTGATAAATGTTAATGCCTGTTGATTGCATATAGGTTTGTCTGCTCATGGAGTGTCGGGAGTACTTTACAATATCTTAAGAGGTTTTAGAAGTACCGAATCGTTCACAGTATTCTAAGACATTCTGGAATTTGTCAAGAGGCGTTGTTGTAATCTAAGATGTTTGTGTGAAGTTCCCCAAGTTTCCCGGATGGTCTGGCAGCGATGGTCTGGCAGCGGGCAGTAGAAGGGGCTTGGACTGTATAAATACAAGGGGCTGTTATCGCCTCGAGGAGGGAGGAGAGTCGAAGAGGAAAGATGATACTGAGAAGAGGAGAGGAGGGGGATTCCCACGGCGCTGGAATGTTTAGCGGGCAGTAGAAGGGGCCTGGACTGTATATATACAAGGGGCTGCCTTCGCAGTAGCAGAGGAGGGGAGTCCCACAGCCGAACGCCCTAGTGATCGAGCAGGGGAGGCAATGCGGACGGTAGATTTAGGGATTTTTTTTTTTATAGAAGAAGGGGAGAAAACTTGAAGAAATAGGAGAAAAGTTATGAGAACTGTGAAAGTGATTAGCGATTGAAATTTGTGTTTAGTGAGTGTAGTAACAGAGTTTTGGTTAAATTCGTGGTGATGTTAGAAAGGAGTTTTCTTGTTTGTTTTTATTGGAATTTTTTGTACTGGAAACAATACTGTTTTGAAGTAGATTAGTTGAATAAAAGAAATATAACCTGATCTCTGAGTCGTGTGTGCTCTGTTAGATGTGATTCCCGAGAGGTAGGGGAGCAACTCTTGGCACTTCAGTCAGCGTTATACGTCCACTGGAGTGTCTTTAAAACAAAGAGTTTGTTCCTCAGAACCAATAACGTAAGGGTAGGGGAGCAACTCTTGGCACTTCAGTCAGCGTTATACGTCCACTGGAGTGTCTTTAAAACAAAGAGTGTGTTCCTCAGAACCAATAACGTAACAGGGAGCCTCACCATAAACAAAATACAACCTGCCACCTTCAATGATTGTGAAAACCCCAATATCATTCATTGCCAGATATAACAACAAGGCCTGTGCTAGGCTACGCGATTCTAGATAGACCAGCACAACAGAGCAATACAAAATGTGTTGCTGCTGCTTCTTCCTAACAACTGAAACCAACTGGCGAAAGAGATCGTAAGCAGATTCTTCTAAAGGTAGGCCTAGGCCTAATGTCTGTCCGCCCCCCCCCCCCTTATCTCCTGCTCCCCCCCCTCTTCCTGCAGAGTTATCCATCTTTATCATAGGACATGGCGCCGGCTTTGGAGGTGAGGTGATGTCGGGTTACTTTATAGAAAAACAAGTATTTTATGATCTTTAGTGGTTACTTATGCAGTTTTTAAGTTTCACGAGGATATGTTCTCTACGGACTGATTATGTGCACACAGACTGCTGCAAGGTGATAGATATATTACATTGCCCTTTTCATGGACAAAATTGTAAACCTCGCATCCAAAATAAACAGTACGTCTAATTGTGGAACGAGTAAAGTTCAAGTATCAAATTCCCAGTTAGCCCTGACTCTAAGCATTTACAAGTTTGGGGTTTCAAGTTTCAGGCTTAAAAAAAAAGTATATTCATTTTTGACCACTTATGGTTCCAATTTTAGTGTCATATGCTAAATTTCGATCCTCATATAAAGCTTTCTGGTTCACCACCAATGGCATTTTGCTTAGATGCAACCTTTGCCCACTATTAAGGTCATTATATTCCCATTGCATAAATTATGACTAAATACAACGTTAGTGTGGATGCGTTTTTCAATCATTTATTTATTTAATGCCTACCAGTTTACAATTTTCTACTGTTCCTAAAAAGAGGAGTGGGTTTTTACTTGTGCCCATGATATGTATGGGTTTATAAATACAGGGGAGTAAAATTATTTAAGGAAGGACAGAATGTGCAAAAGTCAGAGCATAGAATTTTCTGCGTTTCTGTGGATTTCCAATTTTTAAAACAGATTTCCGCTGAAAAAAAAGCTTTCATCGGAAAAAAGAAAGTGGGGGGGGGGGGGGGGGGGGGGGGGGGGGGGGGGGGGGGGGGGGGGAAACGAAACCGGATGAAATTCTCAAATGGTGCCAGTGTCGTCAAAGGGTTCAGTTCTCACTCATTAGACTCGGTAGCTAAAGCCAATGGAGGGTTGTGTGCAATTCAAAATGGCTAGCATATGCGGGAGAACGATCGTCGATCGGACTCATGCTTATGACGACAGAGGATGCAAAAATGCATGGAAATGGGAGTTGGTGGATGGTGGAGTCAAGGTTAAGTTGGGGTCGAA
>JASPKP010002737.1:17500-22034 GCA_030674155.1 Stramonita haemastoma | reverse complement strand
TGATGACTGACTGATTCACTGACTGACTGACTGACTGACTAACAGACAGACATACTGATTGACTGACAGACAGACAGACTGACTGACTGACTGACTGACAACCTGACTGAGTACTTCGGATAAGATTATAAATCAAGACCCAGCCTGCGAACATATGCAGAACTGACTGACTGACTGACTGACTGACTGACTGACTACTGACTAACTGACAAACTGACTGACAAACTGACTAACTGACTAAAACTGACAAACTGACAGAGAAACTGACTAACTGACTGATTGACAAACTGACTGACTAACAAACTGACTACAAATGACAGAGAAACTGACTAACTGACTGATTGACAAACTGACTGACTGACAAACTGACTGACAGACTGACTGACAAACAGACTGACAAAACTGACCGACTAAAATGACTGACAGACTGACTGACAAACAGACTGACAAACAGACTGACAAACTGACTGAAAAACTGACTGACTGACAGACAAACTGACTGACTGACAAAACAGACTGACAAACTGACTACAGACTGACAAACTGACTGACAGACTGACTGACTGACTGACTGATTGACTGACAGACAGACTGACAAACTGACTGACTGACAAACTGATGACTGAAAAACTGATCTGACTGACAGACTGACTGACAAACTGACTGACCGACAGACTGACAAAACTGACTGACTGACAGACATGACTGACAAACTGACTGACTGACTGACAAACTGACTGACTGACTGACAAACTGACTGACTGACAAACTGATTGACAGACTGACTGACTGACTTGACCTGTGACCCAATGACCTAATGACCCAGGGAAAGAGAATAAGATAAAATGTGAGAAGCAAGGTAAACAACTCCGCTGCTGACGTTTTCGAAATAATCTCCCCTTCCTGCTTTCATTTTAAAGTTTTTTTGTTTTTTTAAAATAATTTTGTTTTAAAACTCGATTGCCGTTTTGTTAGAAAGTAGTTCTGAATACTTTTTCCAAAGATAGATAAATGTCTCAGGTAAAATCCGGCACAAAAGCGAAAGGGAGATTGCTTTTTGTAAGTAGTGGCTGACTTTCAAAAAAAACCCAAAAAAAACTGGTTGTTGCGTCAATGTTTTAATCTTCTTTGGTTTTTTTTTTTTTGGGGGGGGGGGAGGGGGAGTAAGGAGGGGAAGGGGAGGGAGGGGGGAGGGGGGGGTCAGGATAGTGTAGTGGCTAGTCCTTCGTTTAGACTATAAACCGAGGCCCCGTGTGCGAACACACGCAGAACAGGTTGCGACACGTTAAAACCCCGTTCCGCCTTTCGGAAAAGCTGGCCATCGTGTGCCGGTAGGAGCGGATGACAAAATTTTTTTTTAAAAACCAGCATGCACACAGATGTGTGTTAGACACCATCCCTGAGGAAAAATCGGGGAGTTGGAGTCCCCAGGGCGGCTCGGGGCTGTATATGGCAACGTTCTGGCGGCTCCTGCGACGGTACTGGAACCATTCGTATCGGTCATTGCCTTTCCAATGGACCACTCAGTGGCGTGGAGAGGGGGGGGGGTGTCTGCTGCATGGGTGAACAGCTTGCCCTCCATACTTACCCAGGCTTTGCGCTCTTAAGACTAGAGCGCAGCTCCACAGTCTTCCGAGACTGATGGGTGCCTATTACTACTACTAGAGCGTTGAGCTGAGTGATCTGATATAGTGTTTGAACAAATGTGAAATGTAGCTAACTGGCGTCTTATGACTATGATTCGTATCAATATGCTGTCAGTTTTGTAAGTGCCCTTCAGGGGATGATGGTTAAAATGGTTTTGACTTGACTTGACTTGCCATACTCTGGGTATTGTTGTCGTCATTATTGTTGAATTTTTTTTTTCTTTTTCATTTTCTTACATACTTTTCTTTTGTAGATGGCTTGATGAAAAAAGCAAGTGTTTTGCTTATTAAATGTGCCATCTGTAAATGAAAATTTGACTTTGACTTTGGGTTTGAGACTGCACCTAGGCGCTCGTTTTGAGAAGATTTTTCTCCAGGGGTTAACATCAGTACTGACTCCACTCCTCCAAAAAGTCCTTTGGTTAAGATTATAGACCCACATCCCCGTCTGTGAACTTATGTAGAACATCTCCCACGCGTGCGCGCGTGCGCGCACGCCACATACTCTCTGTCTCTTCTCTCTCTGTCTCGTCTCTCGTTTGCTCTTCTGTTTGTCACACTCCGTCTCTACACCTCTGTCTCTGTCTCTCTCCCTCTCTTCTCTCTCTCATCTCCTCACACACACACACACACAGTTAAAAACACGTTTCGCATTTTGGAAGAGTAGGTCCTTTCATGCACGTAGGAACAACTGATGACAATTTTTTTAACAATATAAAACTGCATGCTACACAAGTGCCTTGTTTAGACACAATCTCCAAAAACTGGATTGTGGCTACCTTTACGTGGGGGGGGTGTAGAGGGATTTTTTTTAATTTGATTTGATTATTCTTTTATATCGAGGATAATGGAAAACGCACTCTTGTGCTTTTTTCCATCCAGTCCCCGTGTGTATGCAGTTTTGTAAATGTATCTGTTCCCACCGGCACACGATGGCTTACTCTTACGAAAAGCGGAACAGGATTTAACGTGTGCGCAAGATGTTCTGCGCGCGTTCGCACACGGGGCCTCGGTTTAAAGTCTCATCCGAAGGACTTTTTGGGGAGAGTAGAGTCAGCACTGATGTTAACTCCAGAGGAAAAATCTCCTCGACCGGAACTGAACCCGGGTCGTCAAATTGCCAGCGCAATGAGGGGAGGGGTGGATGGAGAGGGAGAGGGGATACGTCATATGCACCACACACACACACACACACACACACACACACACTCACACACCACACACACACACACACACACACACACACACTCACACACACACACACACACACACACACACACACACACACACACACTCACACACACACACACACCACACACACCACACACACACACATCACACACCACACACACACACACACACACACACACACATCACACACACACACACACACACACACACACACTCACACACACACACACAACACACACACTACACACACACACACACACACACACACACACACACACACACACACACACACACACCACACACACACACACACACACACACACACACACACACACACACACACACACACACACACACACACACACACACACACACACACACACACACACACACACACACATACACACACACACCACACACACACACACACACACACACACACACACACACACACACACACACAACATCAACACACACACACACAACACACACTACACACACACACCTCACACACACAACACACACACACACTCACACACACACACACACACACACACACACACACACACACACCACACACACACACACACACACACACACACACACACACACACACACACCACACACACACACACACACACACACACCACACACACACACACCACACACACACACAACACACACACACACACACAACACTCACACACACACACACCACAACACACACACACACACACACACACACACACCACAAACAACACACACATCTCACTACTGGTGAACCTCGGAGCTGTAGCTGAGGAAGGAAAAAAGAAACACAAACAAAAATAATAATCGAGAATGATGTAAGTTTGTCAAATTCAACTCCTGACATTTTGCAACAGTGTGTGTGTGTGTGTGTGTGTGTGTGTGTGTGTGTGTGTGTGTTGTGTGTGTGTGTGTGTGTGTGTGTGTGTGTGTGTGTGTGTGTGTGTGTGTTTGTACATTGGCTTCGTTAAAAATCTAAATTGTTGTTGGCTGCATGCGCAAGAATTGGTTGAATGCAAGCGCTTTAATTTGTTTTGCAAGATATAGCGCTATATAAATTCCATTTATTATTATTTATTATTATTATTATCTCGTTTTCTTTGAAGAAGAAAAAAACAGACAAGCAACAACAACTACAACAACAACAACAACAGCATAACTGTCGTTTACTAAGAAAAGTCCTCCGGATTCTTTCACAAGCATAAATGTCACAGGGAAAATTAATCAGAAGGTAAGTTTTAAAGAAACGGGGAGAGAGGTGGGTTTGTTTTTTTTTGTCTGACTAGCAAGGTAAGTGTGTAAGGAAGCGAGTTAGTTTTCTCTTTTTATGTATTTATCTACTCTTTTATTTCGAGGATAATGAAATAAGCACTCGTGTGTGTGTGTGTGTGTGTGTGTGTGTGTGTGTGTGTGTGTGTGTGTGTGTGTGTGTGTGTGTGTGTGTGTGTGTTGTGTGTGTGTGTGTGTGTGTTTTACATCCATTCTACGTGTGTGTGCGGTTTTGTAAATTTTTGTCATCTGTTCCCACCGGCACACAATGTCCCACTCTTTCGAAAAGCGGAAACAGGTCTTAACGTGTGCGCAAGATGTTCTGCGTGCGTTCACAAACGGGATCTCGGTTTAAAGCCTCATCCGAAGGATGAGTGAGTGAGAGAATGAGTGAGAAAATG
>JASPKP010002737.1:5000-7500 GCA_030674155.1 Stramonita haemastoma | reverse complement strand
GCTATGAAATTAACATGACTAGTGCCAGTGTGTTTAGTTCCTGCTATAAATAGTTACATGTGTGGACTTCATGGAGTTTATTCTCTTAAATAACATCTTCTTTTTTTCCCAAAATTACAACAACCAATACCTAAAAATACAACACCAATCCCAACTAATCATGTGTTATTCCTGATAATACAGCTAGCCATGTGTTTATTCTGCATATTGTTAGATTGCCATGGTTTGTTCTTATAAAAACACGATATGCCGTGTTTTATTCCTTATAAATTTGCTACCAGTGGTTTAGTTCTGAAAAAAAATGACAGCCAGTGTTTTGTTGCTTTTTTTGCTGGCCAGTGTGTTTAGTTCCTGCTATAAATAACATAACTAGTGCCAGTGTGTTTAGTTCCTGTATAATATTACATGACTAGTGCCAGTGTGTTAGTTCCTGCTATAAATAGTTACTGACTAGTGCCAGTGTTTTGTTCCTGCTATAAATAGTTACAGACTAGTGCCAGTGTGTTTAGTTCCTGCTATAATAGTTACATGACTAGTGCCGTGTGTTTAGTTCTGCAAATATACATGACTATGCCAGTGTGTTTAGTTCCTGCTATAAATAACATGACTTGCCATGGTTTAGTTCCTGCTATAAATCATATAGTGCCAGTGTGTTAGTTCCTGCTATAATAACATGACTAGTGCCAGTGTGTTTAGTTCCTGCTATGATAACAGATAGTGCATGTTTATCCGCTATAAATAGTTACATGACTAGTGCCGTGTGTTTAGTTCCTGCTATAAATAGTTACATGACTAGTGCCAGTGTGTTTAGTTCCTGCAAATAGTTACATGACTAGTGCCAGTGGTTAGTTCCTGCTATAAATAGTACTGACTATGCCATGTGTTAGTTCCTGCTTAAAAGTTACTGACTAGTGCCGTGTGTTTAGTTCCTGCTAAATAGTTCTACTGTGCCGTGTTTTCCTCATAAAAGTTACATGACTATGCCGTTTAGTCGTATAAAACATACTAGTGCCAGTGTGTTTATTCTGCTACATATTCATAAATCTCTTTCCTTTCTCTAAACACACAACACTATCCATTTCCTAATATACGCAGTGTTGCGTAAGCATATCCAGTGTGTTTAGTTCTGCTTATAGTTCCTGCTTTAGTGCACTAGGTGGTTGTTTGTTTCTACTGCTCATTTAGTTCATGTATGCAGGTTTGATTAGGTTGTTTATCTGTAAATAGTTACATGACTAGTGCCAGTGTGTTTAGTTCCTGCTATAATACATGACAGTGAGTGTGTTTAGTTCCTGCTATAAATAACTGACTAGTGCAGTGTGTTTAGTTTCTGCATAAATAACATGCTAGTCCTGTGTTTAGTTACTGACTTATGCCAGTTTTGTTCCTGTTGCAGTGTGTTTAGTTCCGCTGTGAATATCGACTAGTGCAAGTGGTTATGTCCTGCTATCAATGTTTCATGACTATGTCTGTGTAGGTTATTCCTGCTATAAATGTTTACATGACTAGTGCCGTGTGTTATTCGTTAATTCTATAAATAGTTACATCTATATGCCAGTGTTTAGTTCCTGCTATATAGTTCATGATAGTCCAGTGGTTTTGTTCTGCTATAATAGTACATGACTAGTGCCAGTGTGTTTATTCCTGCATATAAATAGTTACATGTTTAGTCCTTAAATGTTTATAGTGCTTGTTAGTTGCTTAAATACTACAGTGTGTTTGTTCCTGCTATAAATAGTTACATGACTAGTGCCAGTGTGTTTAGTTCCTGCTATAAATACATGACTAGTGCCAGTGTGTTTTCCTGCTAAAATAAGTACATGACTAGTGCCTGTTTTAGTTCCTTGCTTAAGTTTACTACTATCCAGTGTGTTTAGTTCCTGCTATAAATGTTACATGACTAGTGCCGTGTTTTAGTTCCTGCTATAAATAGTCATGACTAGTGCCAGTGTTTTAGTTCCTGTAAATAGTTACATGACTAGTGCCGTGTGTTTAGTTCCTGCTATAAATAGTTACATGACTAGTGCCAGTGTGTTTAATTCCTGCTATAAATAGTTACATGACTAGTGCCAGTGTGTTTAGTTCCTGCTATAAATAGTTACATGACTAGTGCCAGTGTGTTTAGTTCCTGCTATAAATAGTTACATGACTAGTGCCAGTGTGTTTAGTTCCTGCTATAAATAGTTACATGACTAGTGCCAGTGTGTTTAGTTCCTGCTATAAATAGTAACATGACTAGTGCCAGTGTGTTTAGTTCCTGCTATAAATAGTTACATGACTAGTGCCAGTGTGTTTAGTTCCTGCTATAAATAGTTACATGACTAGTGCCAGTGTGTTTAGTTCCTGCTATAAATAACATGACTAGTGCCAGTGTGTTTAGTTCCTGCTATAAATAACATGACTAGTGCCAGTGTGTTTAGTTCCTGCTATAAATAGTTACATGACTAGTGCCAGTGTGTTTAGTTCCTGCTATAAATAACACGACTAGTGCCAGTGTGTT
>JASPKP010002736.1:20000-22035 GCA_030674155.1 Stramonita haemastoma | reverse complement strand
ATAAATGATCACTGCTAAAAAAAAAAAAAAAGTTTTCCTTTTTTCTATTTCATCAATCCGTTGAAAAGTGCTTGGGTGCCCTGATAGCTTTGTTAGGTTTATTAGTTATAAATTACGAGTTTCCTCTCGTTTTATTCTGGAGGTATGATTATAAAGCTGTATATATTATTTTTAATCCTTAGATGGTTTGATATAAGCTGGGCTAGAGGTTATTTGAGGGCTTGTTTCACCAATTTTCTGATTGGATAATGGCTTTGAAATGATTTTATTTTAGTGTTTGCAAAACTCCAGAGGGTTTCTTTGGCGCTGTTTTTGTGAATTCAAATGAAGTATTTGTCCATTGTGAACCTTGTTATATACAGTCCCTGATATCAGGTCATCTCTAGCTCTATTTTCCCTGAATGCATTCAGATGATCTGTTTAAAAATGAAGTCTGGTATAGTCCTGTCACAACTGATGTTAGGTCAGGAAATAGTCATCTTTATTTGTAGTGACCACGCTGCAACACCCGCTGAATGAATTTCGAGAGCAGAAGGTTGTGAAATGAATACAAGTGTGATTGCCCCCCCCCCTCCCCCCGAAAAAAAAACTAGGCCCAGGAAAAACAAAGGCACAAAATTGTCAGGAAAGCATGCAGCAAAAGCCAGAAAAAAATTAAAGGATAAAAACTTAACACTACCACAAACACACTAGAGCAAACATAAACCCAGACAAATGTATATCACTCGTTTACACGTGTAGAAACGCATGCAGCAGCAGCACACACTAGAGCAACAATAAACCCAGCCGACTGTTCACTGCCGCTGAACATGAATAGACACAGGCAGCAATTCACACTGGGGCAGTTAGTGCTCTGGACGTAGGTAGGTAAGAGAAGTGCTGACTCAGGTTCATGGATGACAGGGAAAAGAAGGGAAGGGAAAGGGGCACATTTTTCCTTTTTTGTTGTTGCTTTTTTGAGTGGGTTTTTTTTTTTTTGCCAATGAAGAGAGATGTATGAAGCACCCACCAAAAAGATATGAAAAAGATGGTGCTCCATGATCTGCATGCAACTGAGGCCATAAAAAAAAATAAAAAAATAAAAAATAATAATAATGTGTGTGTGTGTGTGTGTGTGTGTGTGTGTGTGTGTGTGTGTGTGTGTGTGTGTGTGTGTGTGTTTATTTCGAAGATAATGAAATAAGCACTCGTGTGCTTTTTTGCATCAAGCCCCCGTGTTTATGCAGTTTCGAAAATTTTTGTCATCTGCTCCCACTGACACACAATGGCCTATTCTTCCGAAAAGCAGAACGGATTTAAATGTGTGCGGAAGATGTTCTGCGTGCGTTCACACGCGTGACTTCGGTTTAAAGTCTCATCCGAAGAACTGTGTGTTATTTTATTTATTCTTTATTTATTTATTTTTATTTATTCTTTTATATCGAGGATAACAGAATAAGCAATCATGTGCTTTTTTTCATCCGGTCCCCGTGTGTATGCAGTTTTGTAAATGTTGTCATCTGTTCCCACCGGCACACGATGGCCTACTCTTACGAAAAGCGGAACAGGATTTAACGTGTGCGCAAGATGTTCTGTGTGTGTGTGTGTGTGTGTGTGTGTGTGTGTGTGTGTGTGTGTGTGTGTGTGTGTGTGTGTGTGATTTTCTTTAAGGTGGATTCATTGATTTATTAAAGAAAATTTTGGTCTTGCTGTGATGGCCAGTAATGTTAAAACTAAAATATGTTATTTTGCGATTTATTTGTTGTGGTTTCATATGTAATATTTGTGTGTGCTTTGTTATATTTTTGTGTGTAAAGCTGGATTGACTGATGTGCTCAAGAAACAATTTTGTCTTGCTATGACAAGTGTGTAATGTTACCAAAGATTGGAAATTATTTAGGGTTTTGTTGTTGGTTTTTTTGTCAATGAAGAAAGATGTGTAGAGCACCCACATACAAGAGAACAAAGAAATAAAAAAAGAAAAGAAAAGATGGTGCTCCACGATCTGCATGCAACTGAGGCCTTTAAAAAATAACATATATATTATATATATATA
>JASPKP010002736.1:0-17500 GCA_030674155.1 Stramonita haemastoma | reverse complement strand
AAGTTTTTTTTAAAAATCATATAGTGTGAAATAAACAGCTTATATCTGCTACAAAGTCACCAATACCATTATTTCAGACATAAAGAAAAGAATCTATGAAATAGTGTGTGTGTGTTCTTGTGTGTGTTCTTGCGTGCGTGCCCGCGCGTGTGTGTGTGCGTGTGCATAATTATAGAAAGGAAGTGTTCCACTTGACTGGACAGTGCAAGTTGTTGTTGTTGTTGTTGTTGTTTAATTTAAAGTCTATTCACACTTGGTGATATTAGACTAGACAAACAAAATACAGAACAAAAAGCAAACAAACGCCTTACCATAGAATATTTACAGAAGACTTGGAAATAATCCTAGCATCATCAGAAATCAGCGGTTTTAAAATTCCGCGAAACTACATTCAATGGTTCCCTTTGAATTCCAATGCCATTTTCTTTATAAACTGAATTTAGAACTGAACATTGAAAAAGAATATGTTCACAAGATAGTGGTTCAGAACAGGAGCAAGTTACATTTCAAGAATATTTGGTCTTCCAGGAATTAAATCGTAACTTATAAATAATGATAGTAATATGTCTTGGATAACCTAGTATTTCAAATTTCCCAAGTGCAAGTTGCTTAGGTCAGAGGTTTTAAAGAGGGATTACTGTTTTCTTGTTAGTTTCTCTCCATCAGAGAGTTGATTCAACAGCTAATTTGACACAGCCTTTTAACACATCACCTAGGTATACCTAGGTCCCATTCTAACCCATCACTTAGAGATGAGGCAGCTGGCATTTCCTCCTGTCAATGTTGAGAGGCCAGTGGAGGTGATGTCAAAGGAAGTGGCAAGACAGAGTTAAGCCCTGCTGTTACCTGTGCTGGGGTGTGGCAAGCCTAGCCTAAACACGTCAAGTAGCTAAAGATGGCAAAAGTGTCCACAGTATCCTAGGAGATAATCCCCCCACTGGTCTGTTCATCTCAACCTGCCTCTCCTATCAGGTAAATAAGGGGGGACGGGGGTGTTGTTATGTAATTAGCTAATAAATTGTCTTAGTTATACTGTGTGCGTACCTACCTTTGTGCATGCGTGTGTGCACGTGCGTGTGTGCGTGTGTGTGTGTGTGTGTGTGTGTTTGTGTGTGTATGTTTGTGTATGTGTGTATGAGTGCGTGTGTGTGGTGTGTGTGTGTGTTTGTGTTGTGTGTGTGTATGTGCGTGTGTGTTTGTGAATGTGCGTGTGTTTGTGTGTGTGTGTGTGTGTATGTTTGTGTATGGTTTGTGTTTGTATGAGTGTGTGCGTGTGTGCGTGTGTGTGCGTGTGTGTGTGTGTGTGTGTGTGTGTGTGTGAGTGTGTCTGTGTGTGAGCGAGTGTGTGTATGTGTTTGTGAGTATGAAGTAAGAGATATCACCGATGGAAACAATAGAATAATTACATCTTCAATTTAAATCGGAATAAACGAAATCAAGGCAATAGAAAACTGATATAACAGCAAACATATAAGACAGAAAACATGACATCAAACAAAATTATGAACTTACAAATATTTGCATGACAGATTTGATAAACAAACATAAAATTGGGAGAGAGAGAGAGAGAGAGAGAGAGAGAGAGAGAGAGAGAGAGAGAGAGAGAGAGAGAGAGAGAGAGAGAGAGAGAGAGAGAAACTCGAAACTCGAAACTCGAAATTTTAATGAGGGTAATTGGATAAGCCAGAGGCTTCTTTACACCAGGCCCTCATGGGCAAAAATGAAACAAATATGAATAAATCAATGATAATAAACAAATAAATGTAAGATAGCAAAAAACAAGCAATCATTCATATTGTCATCTAATTACTGATAATGAGGAAATCATTGAAAAATGACATAAGTTAACAAATCAAATGAATAAGCAAAACCAGTCAAACATGAAAAACTCCCCTCCCATAAACAGTTCATCCCCAAAAGTCAAGACATAACACCCTTCCACCCACATCCACACCCACAATGCATAAACACACACACACACACACACACACACACACACACACACACACACACACACACACACACACACACACACACACACACACACACACACTCACTCACTTACTCACTCAATCACTCAATCACACACACACACACACACACACACACACACACACACACACACACACACACACACACACACACACACACACAAATAATCCTGAATACATATCCATACACATGTACAGTTTGTCCGATACAATGGGATATGCTTAAAGAGTAATCATGAAAATAAGCATTACATCCTTTCAGAAACAACAACAACAACAAAAACCAACCAATCAAACAAACAACCCCCCCAAAGAAAAACCAACCACAAAACAAACGAGAAAACAAAAACAAAAAAACAACAACAACAACACCAAAAACACAACCAGAACCTTTTACAATTTCATTATTTATCAAACACACACACACACACACACACACAAACACACACGCACGCACACACGCACGCACACACACACACACACACACTCACTTACTCACTCAATCACTCACACACACACACACACACACACACACACACACACACACACACCAATTCAAAGGGAGCTCACCAATATCAAAAACACACCAGTTCAAAGGGAGCTTACTAATGTTGGGGGAAAAAAAAAAAAAAAAAAGCAATTGTACTGCTTCTTCAATGTACAATATGGAAATAAAAGTTTGATTTGACTTGTTTTGACACATATACGCACGCACGCACGCACGCGCGTGAGCGTGCGCATGCGCGCGCACAACACACACACAATATTTACAAAACTGCATACACACGGGACCGGACGAAGAAAAGCACACGATTGCTCACTCCGTCACCCTCGATACAAAAGAACAAATAAAATAAATAAAATAAAAATAAACACACACCAGTTCAAAGGGAGATCACTAATGTCAATCACATTGAATTGAACAAGTATGTGTGGTACGCTTTTTTGAATGATGATACACTACTTTTATTTTTAATTGAGATGGGGATTTCATTCCATAGTCTGGTACCAGAATATACAAGAGAGGACATAAAAAGATCAGCTCTTGGTCGAGGAGTAACAACCACACTTTTATTTCGAACTGTTTTCACTGGAAATTTCTGACAAAGATATCGTGGCGCTAGATTATTCATAATTTTATACATAAATAGGCCTTTATTAAAGCGACATTTTAGACTTAAGGGAAGAATATCCAACTCTTTATAGTCACAAACTTCTAGGGAATTAGTTTTGAGGAGAATTACCTTTAGTGAACGTTTATACACTCTTTCTATTCGTTTCATACAGTTTTTACTCGCCAAGTCCCAGCAAGTAGAGGCATAATCTAGGTCTGGTTTTATATAAGCAGAAAAGAATAGTTTGCGAGTATGCTGATCTAGAAAATGTTTTATTCTGTTAAGCTGAAAAAGCTTTTTAGATATTTTCTTTGAGACATTAAAGATGTGATTAGACCAGGACAAGTTATTATCAATATATAGGCCAAGTAATTTAAATGAATTTACCTCTTCCAACATGTTATCATTAATTTTTATTCCAGTTAATTTGTTTTTGAAGTTTTGACGCTTTTGCCTTGTTGTAACAACCATGAGTTTTGATTTCTGAGGATTGAGAGCCATATGATTATGTTCTGTCCATGTTGTCAGATTGTCCAAGTCATTTTGTAAAACTGTACTCAAGGAGATTAAGTCTTTACCTACAGTATGTATGGTAGTGTCGTCTGCAAAAAGTTCACAAGTGGAAGAAACATGGAGGGGAAGATCGTTAATGTATATAGAGAAAAGGATGGGCCCTAACACAGACCCTTGAGGAACACCATATTTTATGGGCAAGACAGACGACATTCTCGAGTCTTGATAAACAATTTGTCTCCTGTCATTAAGAAATGAGTTAATAAGTTTAAGTGCATCTGGACATATGCCATACATAGTCAGTTTCCTTATGAGTAGGTTGTGTTCAATACAGTCGAAAGAGAGAGAGAGAGAGAGAGAGAGAGAGAGAGAGAGAGAGAGAGAGAGAGAGAGAGAGAGAGAGAGAGAGAGAGAGAGAGAGAGAGAGAGAGAGAGAGAGAGAAAGAGAGAGAGAGAGAGAGACTTCAGACTTCAGACTTCAGATGGTTTAATCATTAAGGCCATAGCCCCATATGAAAGGGGGCAAAAATGTCATGTGAACAGAACGACTTGTGAAAGAAAAAACAACAACAAAAAAAACATTGCAAATTCCAATGAAATGATAACATATATGAAAATCATGACAATAGCGTTTCCCGTAACTGAAAAGCTTTATATAAGTACAGTGCTAAATTTCGCACAATGCTATCGTTATTTGATGCCATTAATAATGCAAACCGAAATAAGCAAGGCTGCCTATAGAACTTCGATGGAATAAACTTGACTCTCAGATTAGAAAAGAAAGGGCAAGACAAAACAAAGTGAACTTCATCTTCAATTGACTCTTTGCATAGTGGACACAACAAATCAGCTTCATGTACACGTCGGTAGCGACAGACATGTACATTAATTTCAGATACACCAAACCGGAATCTGGTTAAAATGAATCGTAAATGTCTGTCCATACTAACTGAAAGATATTTCTTCAAAATATGAGTTGAACTATGAATTCTGTATATGTCAAATCTATTACTGGATTGAATATGACTTTCCCAACTTTGCCATCTGCAGTCTACCAGCCGTTGACGAAGAGTTTGTATAAATATTTTTTCATCACTTACCCCCTGAAATATCCATGCATACCCCAGTCCTAGTTCACATATACATATGCGGACATTAGTTACCCAGTTAGTTTTACCCATTGTATCTAAATTATATAGCATATCATAGGCCTTACGTGGAAGTCTATCGTCACTCATTTTTAACAATTTAAACCAATAACGGACACATTTCACCACAGAATTAATATGAATGGGATACCTATTTGTTTCACCATACACTAAGTCATTTGGTGTTCTCATTTCAACACCCAAAAATTTCTTTAGACCAAATAAATGAACTGACTCACACTGTACAGCAGCACTATTGTCTAAACCCCATAACTCAGATCCATATTGGACAATGGGCTGTATCTGAGCATCAAAGATTTTAAGAAAAAGTTGCAAAGAATTGTTATTTATCAACGACAGCTTTCTCAAAATAAGAAACAATACATTTTTTGCTCTACTACAGAGGTCTTTACAGGCAGCAACAAAACTCAAACGAGTGGAAAAAATAATACCCAGATATCTATAAGCATTCACAACAGTCATTTCAACGCCATCATACACCCATTTCTCTCTGGCTGCCAAAAACCCACCTTTTCTAAAAACAATAATATTACTTTTATTCATATTGACTTTCAACTGCAGTTCATTTGCTGCATTCTTCAAATTATTAAGTTGACATTGCAGACCAACAACAGTTTCTGATAACAAAACTATGTCATCAGCTAACAGTAAAATAAACAATTCATAGAAATCAACTGTAAATTTTGCACCATGTCTTCCATTTTCAATCACTTGTATTGCTAATTCATTTATAAATAGTGAAAACAAAATCGGACTGCAAACATCACCCTGTTTTACTCCCTTTGTGCAGTTTATGAAATCAGTTAGCTTGTTTCCAGACCTGACACGTGTTTTGACAACATCATACATACTTTTTATACATCTAAACAGCTTTCCTCTAATCCCTTGTTTTATCAAAATAGGCCACAACAAATTTCTATTGATTGAGTCAAACGCCTTCTCAAAGTCTATAAACGCTACATAAAGTTTACGGTTATAAGAAAATTGTTTTTGAATGAAGGCCAGAAGAGTAAACATGTGATCGATTGTTGAATAGCCTCGCTTAAAACCAGCCTGATGTTCTCCAGTTAAATTAGTTTCTTCTACGTATTCTTGCAGTCTTCTGTTAATGACAATGCTATATATTTTACTACAAATGTCAGACAGAGAAATGCCCCTATAGTTATTTGTATCATTTACATTACCCTTTTTATAGAGAGGAAGAATAATAGATTCACACCAGTTTTCAGGAAAAATGCCATCGTCAAATAAAGTATTAAAAAACTTGACAAGAAAGTCTATAATTTGTTTACAAGGAGCTTTGAAAAGTTCGCCAATAATGCCATCTGGACCTGGAGCTTTGCGATTCTTAATTTTTCTAAGTGCAAACACAACTTCTTCTTGAGATATTGGGCGATCCATAACACAATGTTCATTATCTAGAAAATCATAATCACTGCTATCACAAATACAATCTTGATCAAGTAAGGCTTTAAAATGCTTGAACCAATCATCCAACACAATGCTATTCAGTGGCTGTCTCTTTTTTAGTGATACTTTACTCATGTAGTGCCAAAATTCTTTTTGATTATTAATGTTAGATACAAGATCCGCTACCAAGTTGTCATTAAATGCTTTTTTCTTTCTTATCAATGTGTTTTTGTACTCTCTTCTAGCCTTAACATATAAATCTCTATCATTGTTATTTAAATTTCTACGAAAATGTCTTAATAATCTACGTACATTCCTTCTCATTTGTTTACACTCTTCATCAAACCAACTCTGCTGTCTTCTATTACCATTGATCCTAACAGATTTTTTCATACATTCTGCACTTTCTCTAATACATCCAATGAAAATTTCCAAAGCATCATTTATATTCGCATCAGTCATTTCCATGGCATATTTTATTCTATCATTCATTTCGGAATCATGTAATCTACGATAAAAATTTTCACTACATTCTTCATTCCAAACTAACTTTTCTATCACTTGAACATTATCACCTTGTTCTATACACATGTCTTCTTGTGAACTTGAAAACAAAATACGAAATTCTACAGGAAAGTGGTCTGATTCCAAACGATCAGTAACATGTAATTCACACAAATCATGAATAGCATCATACAAATCAACAGACAAAATGAAATAATCGTTCACACTGCAGCCACTATCTCCACTGTATGTGTAGCAACCTTCCTGGTCACCATTACACAAGCCATTTAAAACAATCATATCTAACGCAGTGCACATACTAAGAAGAGAATTACCATAAGAATTAGTGTGAATATCTTGAGAACAACGAGCAGAAGAGACAGTACTACTTTTGTACTGAAGTTCAATGTCATTTGATACCTGTATTGGAGAAACATTTGCAATTCTACTATTCAAATCACCACAAATAATAATATAAACATTGTCAAGCGACAACAATAAATCAGTCAAGCACTCTTCAAGAATAGTAATTCCATTATCATAATCAAAGTGTACATAAAACGGGGAACCCTCTGGAGGAACATAAGCACAAACATATAAAACATCTTTTGGGAAACTGAATAACTGTTTATTGATCAAAAATGCACAAATATTTTCATATCTAGTATTCAGTTCACGAACAAATGTACACATCTCGTTTTTCACTAAACACAGTATCCCACCTGATTTTCTCCCTTGCTTTGACAGTTTAATTGCAGGTTTTACAAATGTTTTAAATCCTGGAAAAAAATCGGAGTCAACCACTTCATCAAACGTCTCCAAAAGACAAATGAAATCAAAAGATGAAATATATGTTACAAAATCATTATGTATAAATTTTGATCGCAAACCATTAACGTTCCAGGAAAGAAAAGAGAAACTTCTAAATTTAGCAACGAACGGTGACGTCGTGTTTGCAACACTAGGGGGAATTCCCGTAGACTGACAGTTTCCTTCTGAACTATCGTGCGTGCAAGGAGAGGGCGCATCATAAACAAACGAGCTTGAGTTATTTCTGAATGCATGTACCCTCGCACGTGCTACGGGTGTGACCGAACAGGCTGTCGGAAGAGAGCTATATACGTTTGCTGGCGAGGTTCTAGGTGCAGGGGTAGATTTTGTTCCCCTCTGAGAAATAACCCCACCACTTTTTCTTCTTCCATGGGGCTGGCCGAACCCTTATCTGATTTCTCTCAAAGAGTCCCGAGAGTCCAGGCCAAACTTCTTGCCATCTATGAAGAGATGGTCATGCACCATGCGGACCTGTTTTCCCTCACTCCTCGCCTGCTTCAGGTGAGGGCTCAACTTCCGCCTGACCTCACGGACTCTCAACGAGAAATCTTCACCTACAAAGATGTTCGTCCCCTTAAGCTTCTGCCTTGCTTTAAGAATTTTTAATTTCTGCTTGAAAAAACAACAGCGAGCGATAATTGGGGAATCGGGCTTCGAACCAAGACGGTGAACTCGATCGAACTCAATGGTATCAGTCAGCTCAAGTTTGTCAGTAACTAAATCCTGAAGCATGTGCTCACAGTCTTCAGTTGTCTCACCACCATCACGCTTACCAACACCATGAAAAATCAAGTTGTTTCGGCGAGACCGATTCTCAAGATCATCGTTCTTTCGCTCGAGGTCATTGACTCTGTCACACAAGTCACTGTTCTGCTGTTCTAACACTCTATTCCTGTCATACAGTTCTTTGATTTCATCTTTCAGACTTGTCACAGCTTCATGCAGGTCATTGTGTTCCTGGCGTAACATCTTGAGGTCCTCCTGCACACCGTCCATTTTCTGGTTCATGTCATTCAGCTTGGTCATGATGTCAGACAAAGAGAGGGTGAGAGAGAGAGAGAGAGAGGAGAGAGAGAGAGAGAGAGAGAGAGAGAGAGAGAGAGAGAGAGAGAGAGAGAGAGAGAGAGAGAGAGAGAGAGAGAGAGAGAGAGAGAGAGAGAGAACCTTCTTTCTCAGAGTTTAAAAAATCGGAAATATAAAGTGATAGACTTATGAATGCGTTTTGGGGTTCATAGATACTGCTTCTTGATCTCCTGTGTTATCTGAGAGCAAATTTTGTTTAAATATTTTCTGAAATAGCCGCTTCTTGCGGTCCCTAATTTATACAGTCAGTGATGTAAAACGATGGTAACAAAGATTTAAACCACATTTCATGGTCCCAGAGCTGTCCAGCCCTCCCTACGGTAATTGTCCGACGCCAAGTCGCCGCTTCCGGCGGAACAGCAGCTGGCAGGCTGGAGGCTTGTCAAACACACTTCAAGTAGACGGCCCCTTCAGGCATCCTTAGTTAATTTTACTTTCCCGCCACAGCGCAATGCCTTTGCCGCCGTTAGCAGGTTCGGCAATCAGGGCGGGCTAGTTTCGTTTCACTTATCATCTTTCCAACTTGGCTAGCTCCTACTGTGGTTGAACAAGAAGGAGTTATTCAATAAAAACAATACTTGTTGCCATCGAAACTTCAGATATGAAAAGCGAATATATGTGACAAAATAATTCTCACAGGCTAAAGGATACAGCATAAAAGGCACAAAGCCCACAGCGATGTGAAACTTTCAAACACCATTTTCTCGAAACTACGTTGAACCGTAATAGCCGCTTCTGGCAGGTAACCCTCGATATATATATATATATATATATATATATATATATATATATATATATATATATATATATATATATATATATATATATATATATATATACATATATATATAGAGAGAGAGAGACAGAGAGACAGAGACAGAGACAGAGAGACAGAGACAGACAGAGACAGAAAGAAAAGCAGACAGAGACAGACAGAAAGACAGACAGAGACAGACAGACAGAGATAATCTGCACAATCCCGTGGGAGGATACTGACATCACTATCAAGGAAATCAGTGCAGGTACCCATCCCTTCTGTCGAAGGATTCGTCTTCAGGCTGATCTGTATGCCTGTTCTTCCCTGTTCATTTTCTTTCCCACACCAGGTTAGACATAACTAGGTTTACATCCTATCTTTAGAGAACGGACATTGGATCCACAGGAGAGAAAAAAATCCAACATTCTTAACTGCCTGTGCAATAGAGAATGACCGTGTAATATATTGAATTTGTTGTCTTGGAAACGGTTTTGAATCCTGGTGGATAGCAGTCGAGGTGAGGGGGGGGGGGATAGCCTAGTGGTTAGAGCGTTGTGCTCATGATCTGATGACCCGGGTTCGAGCCACCATCGAGGTACCTGCACGAGAGGTTTTTATCCCCGTAGAGTTAGCATCAGTACCAACTCAAACATATTCCCTGACTCGGACATTGATATCAAGACAGATACACTGATTATGGTTAAGTATATTAGATAGAGGCAAGGGGAAGACCGAGGAAGACCTGGATCGAGGGTGTCAAAGAAACACTGAAGACCCACAACATCCCACCCACCCAGGCCTTCAAACTTGCCGCAGATAGAAAGCGCTTTACCCCCTCGACGCCCAAGATAGTACAAAGAGGACAGATAAAAACAAAAAACAACAACAACAAAAATTAGAGGGAGTAAAAAGAGAGAGAGAGAGAGAGAGAGAGAGAGAGAGAGAGAGAGAGAGAGAGAGAGAGAGAGAGAGAGAGAGAGAGAGAGAGAGAGAGAGAGAGAGAGAGAGAGAGAGAGAGAAGAGAGAGAGCGCTATCAAATTAAAAAAATAATAAAACAGCAAATTATTCCATCTAATAACATAGTTTATCGATCAGTCTAAACCTATTTCTGATGAGTCGACATAAAGTAATTGCAAGGCTTATCTAGTCTGCAGAAACATGTAAAGCAATGCTTGATTTTTTTAGTGCTTTTACAATCAAAGTGCTTGAGGCTTGTTATGAGCAGTTTTTTAAAATTGATTTTTGTGGCGACAAATCATCTAGCTTTGACATGAATGGTGCTGCAAATCACATCAATCACAGTAATTAGCAAGGAAGATTCATCACAAATTTGTTAGCATGGACAAGCATGTATCATAGATTAGCTTCTGCAGGGGGAAAAAGACTTTTGAGAGAAGCAAATCATTTGAAGTTTGCAAAACATGATTATCGTTAGAGATAGTATTTGCTTTTTATAACTCTTTTTTTAGACGATGTTTCTTCATAGACGCCAATCAAGAGCAAACCACAGACCATTAGCTTCAAATATCATGTTACAAAAATGCAGTCAGCTCTGTGTTAGAGGGTGGAAAGGGGCAGTGGAGTGGATGGTGAAAGGGATTCCCCCCTCCCCCACCCCTTTTGCCATCTCATTATTTATAGAACAAAGCAATTAGCACAGAGCATCTGGACAGGCTAAGACAGTCTTACAGGGAACAGTAAAAAGATGGAGACGAAGAGGCAGACAGAGAAAACGATGGGAAGACAACATCAGAGAGTGGACAGGCCTCGGGTGGAGCGATCTGCTATGGAGGGCGGAGGAGCGTGGGGAAGTGGAGGAAGCTGGTTGCAGAATCTGCAGTGGTGCCCCCGCGGTCCGCCGGACTACGGGACAGGTGAAGGTGAAGGCTGAATTAGCAATGAAGATGCCAAAGGTTTTTACTGCGTTTTGTAGTCCAAGTCCATGACCACAGCCATACCTTCCAAAGCTTGCCATGTCTTGCCATGTCTGAAGCAGAAAGTTAACAGGAGGATTATCAGAGTTAGGCCACTAACCGCAGTGGCTCCACACCGCTGTTGTCATTTCGCTTGTGTTCAGTGGTGCCTGTTCTGTTCCAGTATACGCAGGATAAATAACGTACTAAGCTACCCACTCATGACAAAAGCAAGCTTAGTTGCTGAGCCAGACTGTGACCTCTTGGGGTGGTGATCACCACGATAAACTTTGGTATCTATCTCCTGTGAATCTCTGGGAAGGCCGGTGTTAAACCCACCACAGACACAGAGAAGTGGAGGACAGAGAAACAGATCAACATGCAGCCAGAACCACCTTCACCTGTCCCGCAGTCCTGCGGATCGTTGGGGCACCACTGAAGATTTTGCAACCAGCTTCCCCCACTTCTCACGGTCCTCCGCTCTCCGTATCAGATCGCTCCACCCAAGGCCTGTCCACTCTCTGATGTTGTTTTCACATCGTTTCCTCTGTCTGCCTCTTCGTCTCCCTCCCCTAAATGTTCCAACTAGAATCACAGGCAGCACTAAATGAGAGGCCATTTTCTTTGACCACATGATGGTCACAAGTGATGAAGATGCTACACTACTAGTGCAAAAGAGATACATCAGCATAGATACAGCATAGAAATGGATCTTGACAGAGCTGCACTCTGTGCTTTCTCCAACAACAAGGACATTAGCCAGACCAGAGAGATATGGGCACCTACAGTGCTGGCAGAAAGAAAAGAACAACGCTCTCAAAATCACACCTGTAAAATGAAATTATTCTCGACTATTGGTTCCTTACTTCCCACCGAACCCTTATTTTGGCACACTCACTCTAGTTAGGAGCCATGTGGCACCTGAAAACCAAAATCGTATGACTTTTATAAGATTCAAACCCACATCCCTTCCAACCAAAATTCCAAACAGCTAACCGCTTCACTATGCTTGTGGTCTGGAGCAAATGATTCCTTATCTGAAAAAAAAATGTGGAAAGAAAGCCAGTGACAGCATGGCATGTACATATTCCACACTACCCCAGACCTGCTGTCAGCGCGCTGAATATTAAGTAATGCAGTGGCGGCGGTGAACAATGGATGTAAGAGAGAGGATGAATGGACCTGTCCTGGCACCTCTGATTTCCTCAGGGAGACGCAAGGCACCAGATCACATAATCGACGAAATCTATTCAGGGCAGTACGTGTCTGCCTGTGTAATACGTACATGGCTTTCTTTCATCTTTCTCCTCCAGCCGCAGTTCAAAGTAGAAGTGCTTTTTACGCCTGGGTAATTTTGTGGAAATCGAAATCTGATTTTTCCCCCTGTTATCTTTTTTTGGTATAGAGTTTTTTTGGTGTTTGTCTTATTCTTTATTTAATCTTCATTTTCTTTTCCATCATGTTTTTCTTTTATCTTATACTGAAAGTCACTCAGTCAGTGTGGCGGACATCTGTACATGTACTTTATAGAAAGTGTAGCTAGTTTTTCTGAAGACATCAAATCTAGTTTTTGTTTTTTTAGTACGTTATTTTGCTCTGATAGGTTTTTCTTCGTGTTGATTCAAATATATGTATTTTTGTTTTTAAAAAGAAAATTCATTCTATCCCTCTATCTCTCTATCTCTCTATCTCTCTATCTCTCTCTCTATCTATCTATCTATCTATCTCTCTCTCTCTCTATCTCTCTATCTCTCTCTGTATCTCTGTATCTCTTTATCTCTGTATCTATCTGTCTGTCTGTCTGTCTGTCTGTCTGTCTGTCTGTCTACCTACCTATCTACCTACCTACCTACCTATCTACCTACCTACCTTCCTACCTACCTACCTACCTACCTATCTATCTATCTATCTATCTATCTATCTATCTATCTATCTATCTATCTATCTATCTATCTATCTATCTATCTATCTATCTATCTATCTATCTATGTGTTTGTGTCTGTGTGTCTGTGTGTCTGTGTGTTCATTCAGTTTATATTCCATATTTTGTTCCTGCCAAATTTGTTCTCTGCAAACGTTGTAAAGCATGGCTGTATACTATAGTCAAATGCTGTACCAATTCATATGTGTTTCTGGTTCCTGGCCACAGCTCCCAGGTTCAATATTCGCCAATGGTGACATTTAGCGTATGCGACAGTTTTAACTCACCATCAGAGTAGCGGCATTCCGACTGGCTGCATACACAAAATATCACCATTGGTGAACCTCGGAGATCTATGGGAAGAGCGAAAAAATAAAGGAAGAAATTTTTAAAAAATCAAAAGATCGGGACCATAGGCACCTGGCTATACATTTCGATGCGCCGCCTCTTCAGCTACCAAACTGTACATCCAAAAGAAGGACACCAAGGAAAGGGAATTCACATTGACATATCCAAATTTAGTCTGTAATACGATCACTTGAATTGTTCCCACGCGCCTCGCCATTTTTGTTCGCATTGCTCTGTTATCAAGTTATACGTAACGGCATTTACATTTTCCCTTACATGACGAGAACCAGACGGTATGCAGCAGAGATAAAGATACAGGATGGATCCTGTTTATTTTATAGAAAAGAAAGCTTTACACTGGGATTTCCAAAACAGATGTCTTTTTTATTTCTTTATTTTTATTTTTTACTTTTCTGGATCATTGCTATGATAACAGGACCTTGTCTATTGCTTTTTTAAGATAAAAAACAGTCAAAAGTTAAAAAAAACAAAAACAAAACAAACAAACAAACAAAATAATTCATTTCAAAACAGATAATTGAGGTCAGTTGTAAGGATATGACTTTGACCAGAAATTCATTTCCTCCCCCCTTCCAGTTCTCTACGCAAGTTGTAGCGGGTTAAGATTTCTTTGTAAATAAAAAAAATGTTACAAAAGAAAACTAATCTAAACAGAAAAAAATCGGAAAATGTATGTTGCTGCCATTTTTACTGTTGTTGTTGCTGTTGTTGCTGCTATTGTTACTGCTGTGTTTCTGTTGTTGACCATCCCCTAATTTGGTATCCTTGGGGCGCCTGAGAATATGCACTGTGTCTTTCTTATCCATAACAGATAGGAATCACATTGAGATCATAGGCACACTCTGGATGACAAATTTGCATATATGAATGAATTTCTACAAACAAATTTTGGCAGCCATGCTTCGACTTCATGTGACATTTTTTCTCCCTTTCAAGAAAAAACTACTCAGTTATACAAAGGCCTTGCCATAAATGAAGAGAATAACATCATTAACTTTCAACTCTTAACAACACTTTTAACATATACCTCGACACTTTACAGAAGTCAATAACTGGCAAAACTTTTAGTTTGGTAAGAGGTTTTTTTCTGCATGGATGATACATTCTACGAGGTTTTTTTTCTTACTTGCATTGGAAAAAAGTGTGATTTTTGTGCAGTTAATAAAACTTTTTTTTTTTTTAGCTAAGGATAACACATAAAATCAAGAATCAATGTAAAGGATCAAGATCAACGTAAAGGATAGATAAGAGAAAAAGTTGAGACTCCAAACTATATCTCTGTGTAAAAGTCACAGTCAGGAAGATTAAGAAAAAGAAAAGCTGTTGGCAGCATAGAGTGTATGCATGTTCAGGGAGAATTCTTCACGTCTTGTCAGCTCTCACAATAGCGAGGAAGGCAGTGCCAGAGGGGAACAATAGGGGTGACTGCCGATGACTGGGGCAGTTCTGGCACCTATGATTTCCTCTGGGAGGGCTTGGCCTCAAGAACGTATAATTGAGGGAACTCAGTGTCCACAGTACAGGGCTGCCAATGTCATGGGTACATGGCCTCCCTTCTTTGTCTGTCTGTCGGTTACTGAGGGATTAGAAGTGTCAGTTGGTTGTTTCACAGCTGCGTGCTTTTGGTGTGAGTGTCGTACTGCTGACTTGCGGTTTTTTCTTTAGATTTTTTTTTTTCTGTAGTATTTTGTTGTTGGTTTTTTTGTTCTTTTTTTTGCGTTTGACTTTATTTTATTTTCTTTCTTTTTTATTTTTTATTCATCTTTCTTTTTTTTCTTTGGTTCTCTTTTAATCGTTTTTCTTTCTTTTCTTTTCTTTCTTTCTTTCTTTCTTTCTTTCTTTCTTTCTTTCTTTCTTTCTTTCTTTCTTTCTTTCTTTTTTTCTTTCTTTCTTTCTTATCTATTTAACTTTTCTGGGTTTTTTTGTGCTTTATTTTGCATTTCTCCTTTCATTTAGTTACTTTCTTTCTCTATTGGTTTCTTTTTTTTCTGCTCTGTTCTTTCTTTCTTTCTTTCTTTTTTATGCATTAGTTTCTCTCTTTTTTTCATTCTTTCTGTCCTTCACATCCTTTATTTACTTTTCCCGAACTTTGAGTATTCAAAGAGACGCAGAATGCTATGGAAGAACTTTTCCAAGGAAGCTCTTTCTTTCAAATGATGTCTTTCCTTCTCTTTCTCGATTACTTAAAAAAAAAATTATGTTACACTCTGTCTCTCTGTCTTTAAGTCTATCTGTCGATATCTCTCTGTGCCTCTGTCTCTCTGACTGAATGTCTGTCTGTCTGTCTCTGTCTGTATCTGACTCCTCCTTCCTTCCCTCTCAGCATCTCTCCATCTCTCTCTCTCTCTCTCTCTCTCTCTCTCTCTCTCTCTCTTCTCCTCTCTCTCTCTCTCTCTCTCTCTCTCTCTCTCTCTCTCCTCTCTCTCTCTCTCTCTCTCTCTCTCTCTCCTCTCTCTCTCCTTTACTGCTTGTTTTCCACCTTTGTTCATTTGATTGTTTTCTCTTCTTCTTTCTTTGCTTCTTCCTTTTTCTCTGCTTTCTTTCTTTCTTTCTTCTCGTTCTTTTTCTGTTTTTTTTCTTTCTTTCTTTCTTTCTTTCTTTCTTTCTTTTTCTTTCGTTTTTTCTTTCTTTCTTTCTTTTTTTCTTTCATTCTTTCTTTCTTTTGTTCTTTCATTTTTTCTTTCTTTCTTTCTTTCTTCTTTCTTTTCTTTTCTTTCTTTTCTTTCTTTCTTTCTTTCTTTCTTTCTTTCTTTCTTTTTTCTTTCCTTCTTTCTTTCTTTCTTGCTTAATTTCTTTCTTTCGTTAAAACTCGAAAAAGAAAAAAAAATGAGATAACTGTCAGTTCGTTTTTGTTTTCTTGGGGCTGTTTTGGAGGGGTGGCTTTTTGTTATTGTTTTTTTTCTTTGTATTTGGTACCACCCCTCCCTCCCGCTTTCTTTTCTTAACGTGTCTTTTCTTCAACTCATTTGCCCCTTGCTTAAAGTGTCAATATCGACAAAGGCATCAGTTGTCAAGATTTTTTTCCCACTTGTTTCAGTTTTGGTCTGTTTTTACTTACTAGTTTCATTATTGTTTTTTTTTCTTTGTGTGTGTCATGCGCGCGCATGTGTGTGTGGGGGTGGGGGTGGGGGGTACGTGCGTGCGTATGTGTTGTGAGCGCACGCGCGAGCGGTTGGTGTGGTGTGTTGTGGTGTGTGTGTGTGTGTGCTGTCCTGTGCGTGCGTGGAGTGTGTGTGCGTGTGTGCGGGCGTGTTTTGTATTGTGTGTGTGTGTGTGTCCGTGCGTGCGTGCGAGTGTGTATGTGTGTGTGTGTGTGCGTGCGTGCGTGCGTGCGTGTATGTATTATGTATGTATGTATGGGATGTATGTATGTTATGTATGTATGTATGTATGTATGTTTATGTATGTATGTATGTATGTATGTATGTATGTATGTATGTATGTGCGTACGTATGTATGTATGTATGTATGTATGTATGTATGTAATGTATGTATGTATGTAAAGTATGTATGTATGTATGTATGTATGGGATGTATGTATGATTTTCTGTCTGTGTGTCTGTGTTTCTGTCTGTGTGTCTGTGTGTCTGTGTGTCTGTGGGTCTGTGTGTCTGGATGGATGGATGGATGGTGGGTGGATGGATGGATGGATGGATGGATGGAGGTGTGTGTGCGCGCGCGCGCCTTTGTGTGTGTACGTGTGTGTGTGTGTGTGTGTGTGTGTGTGTGTGTGTGTGTTGTGTGTGTGTGTGTGTGTGTGTGTGTGGTGTGTGTGTGTGTGTGTGTCTGTGTCTGTGTCTGTGTCTGTGTCTGTGTTTGTGCCTGCATGTGTGTGTGCAAGTGCGTGCGTATGTACGTGTCAGTTTTTTCCTCCGTTTGGTCAAGTTTTTGTTTTTCCATTTATTTTTTTTTTGCCTGTTTTG
>JASPKP010002735.1:5000-22036 GCA_030674155.1 Stramonita haemastoma | reverse complement strand
AGAGAGAGAGAGAGAGAGAGAGGAGAGAGAGATGAGAGAGAGAGAGAGAAGAAAAACAAAAATCACAGGCACATTAACCATTCCTATCTTAAAATAATATACCTGAAGTCTTTCACATACATTTATAAAAAAAATGTTGGTGTAAAATTTACCATCAATCTGCCAGCAGAAGATCAATACACAAATTTGCCACCAACGTCAACTCAAGTCATTTTTATCAATAAAAATAGCAATCACATCACCAGTTTTGCTATTCATTTCATGATTGATTTGAAAAGAAAAGGCCCCTTCTCCTACACACTTTCCACACCATTAGCCAGACCATTTGAATTTTTTAGTTTCTCTAGATTTGATAATGTTTGAAAAAAAAAACGGAATAATTCACAGGCACATTTTACACACCACAAGACATATAGCATGAAGATGTGTTGGTGTAAAACCTGCATCTATCTTCTTGCAAAAAATTAGTACACAGATTTACCACCAATATCTTAACTCATGCCATGCAATATTAATGGCAATCACAGCACTGGATGTTTTTGTTTTTACATTTGATGTGATATAGAAACAAAACCCTCTCCGAATATACTTTCCATTATACAAAATGCTCCATTTTCTGGTAAATTTACATTCCGTTTCATTATTCAAAAAAAAAAACACGCACATTTTATCCACTTTTATATTTAAAATCATATACCTTTAGTCTTTCATATAAATTTGCTGGTAAAATATGTAAGTGTAAAATCTGTCATCAATCTTCCAGCAGAAGATCAATTCACAAATTTGCCACCAACATCATTTAAACTCATGCCAGGCAATATTGATGGCAATTACAGAACCACCTATGGGGTTTTTTTTCACATTTGATGCAACACCCCCCCCCCCCCCCCCCCCCCCCCCCCAAAAAAAAAAAAAAACCACCCCACCTCTTTCCACATCCTTCAACATTATACAAAATGCCACATTTTTCTTGTCAATTTATATTTCATCTCATTACTAAAGATGTCAATTTACATTTCCAACCCATCATTCCCAACAAAAATAGATAAATAACTAAAAGAACAACAACAACAAGAAAACGGGGCACATTTTATCCACTCATATTTAAAATCATATACCATTAGTCTTTCACATACATTAAATAAATTGTTGGTGTAAAATCTGCCATCAATTTTTCAGCAGAAGATCAATACACAAATTTTCCACCAACATTTACTCAAAATAGAAACCACAGCACACAGATTTGCCAACATTATCATCTAAACTCATACCATACAATATTTATGGCAATCACAGCATCAAATTTCCATTTTCACAATTGATTTGATAAAATAAGTTTTTTAAAGACCCCCTCTCCTCATACACTCTGCACACCATATTACTAATGATGATTTTGCAAGTGAAAAAGCCATAATAAGACTAATGTTCTTTTAGATAAGATTTTGAAAAGAAAGAAATAAAAGGGGAACAACAGTATTTCTTGCATTCCAAAATTCCATGTAAACAAAAGTTTCAACTTTCTCCATCAGTATTCCTCTCCATTTCCCCCATCGTCACTGATCTGAGTTATGTTTGTGCAAAGATTGCTGCACAATGTGCATACACATATACCTGCACACGCTCCTATCCCTTATCACCACTACTACGACAGGTTTTTTAAAAATAAAATGTTCTCAGTCTTTTACAATTCTGTAAAATGTGTCATCAAATTTCTTTTTTCATTACGTAAGTGTACAATTTAAAATATACTAAAGTACACTGATAAAAATTTGACTGCCGTTTAATTATTTTTTTTAATTCTGTCCAAATTTGTAATTACCACAGAATCATTTTCAGCTTGTATTTCCTTACAAGCAAGAAAAGAAATACCTAAAAATCCCCCTCAGAATTTCTGAAAAAAAACAGTAGCCAGTGGTAAATCCATCCAATGCTCATGTCAATATACATAGACTTAAATTGCCCGCCCCCCCCCCCCCCCCACACACACACACAGATACACACACACGCAGACAGGCACAGACAAGACACTCAGGACATATCTGCACACAGTTTTTTTTCTTCTTTGTGCACACAGAGTTACACACACACACACACACACACACACACACACACACACACACACACACACACACACACACACACACACACACACACACACACACACACCTTCCCCCACTCTCACAGCTCTAACTGTCTTACAATCCTAACCCCCCTCCTCCCTTTCTCAAAAATTCTACCACCACCCCTAACCCTCAAGAAATTCTCTTTATGCCATTGTGTCAGCTAGTAACATGTAATCTACCTGCCTTCTGTGTCCACATGAGGGGCCAGGGTTGGTGTAAAGGTTAGGATTAGTATGAACAGTTAGCATGCAAAAGGGGGAAGCACGCAAAATGGGGAAGCACGCAAAATGGGGAAGCACGCAAAATGGGGAAGCACGCAAAATGGGGAAGCTTGCAAAATGGGGAAGCATGCAAAATGGGGAAGCATGCAAAATGGGGAAGCATGCAAAATGGGGAAGCATGCAAAATGGGGAAGCACGCAAAAAGGGGAGGGGTTGCGGGTCTGTTGGCTAGTCTGTGTTGGAAAGCATGTGGACACAGCAGCAGATAGAACTGATGGAACTTAGCTGTGGACACAATGATGTGGAGCTTTATTCCAACTCAAAATTTGGAGGAAAAAAATTCACTGATCCTATCAACTGCTAAGGCTCTGTTGAACGGTCACTTTTGGAAATCCAGTCACAATTTCCAGCTCTGCCATAAGCAAAGTAGTTTCATTCCTCGGCTAGACCAAAGTTTACTAATAAATCATGACTTTTTTTAGTGTCGGATGGCACCATCTAGGTAGGCTTCGCCGCATCCCAACTGTGGGGAGATGTCTGCTAAGACAGTCAGGAAGTTCCTCCTCTCTTTCTGATTCACAACTGTCGTGGGTTCTTTTGACATCCATTTCGATTTTGCCCTCAAACTGGGAAGACAGAGCATGGCTGGGAATCGAACTCAGAACCTCACGGCGTTAAATCCTTTTTAAAATGGCTGAACCCAAAATAAACCAGGTGAACTTTGTTTTTAAACATATTACGGCCAAAACTCAACCAAGTAAGAAAAAAAAAACTGTCACTCTTAATCGTCTTTCCTATCTCCACTGCTTCCAACTTGTATACTGACCCCTTCTCCTAACACCATTGTCTTTAAATAACCTCTCCTACCAAAGCCAATGTCCCCTCCTCATTACCACCCCATTCACACACACACACACACACACACACACACACACACACACACACACACACACACACACACACACTCGTGCGCACGCGCCTGCCCAGCACACAAACACAGACGCACACAAACACAGACACACACAGACACAGACACACACAGAGACACAAACACATGCGCGCGCGCCCGCCCAGCGCGCGCGCGCGCCCCATAAGACTATAAACCGAAGCCCGTGTGCGAACACACAGAGAAAATCTTGCGCACACTTTAAATCCTGATCCGCTTTTCAAAAGAGTAGGCCATTGTGTACCGGTGGGAACAGATGACAAAAATACAAAACTGCATACACACAGGGACGGGATGTAAAAAAAAAAAAAAAAATTTTAAGCATACGAGTGTTTATCCCCTTATCCTCGATACAAAAGAATAAAAAAAAATTTAATAAATACTTTTTTTCTTTTTTTTTGGTGGGGGGAGTACCTTTCACTCACTCACTCAGTCTCATGTCCCAAAGGACGTAGGGGGGACATGAGAGAAGACACAACGGAGATCTTTTTCCATGCTTCACGATCCTGTGTGGCTAGTAGGTGTTGCAGGGGTTGGGCGGTCCAGTCTTTGATGTTGTCAACCCATGATTTCTTTTGGCGGCCTCTTCTTCTCGACTGTTCCTTGCAAGATGGCTTTTGCTAAGTTGTGTCTTGTGGTGTGACCAAACCACATCAGCTTTCTCCTCTTTATGGTAAGAGTACCTTTACACTTTAGTAATATGCTGATGCGATGTCGGTGTTGCGATGTTCTTGATGCGATGTTCTTGATGATGTCGGTGTCCTGCTCCTCGTGGACTTGACTGCCCAAATCCACACTGTACAATCGTCACTGTTATTATTTACTAGACTTTTTCTTTTTCTTTCTTAATTTTTTTTTTTAATTATTATTCCTCGGCTAGAGCTCTGAGGTTCAATGGTGAAATTTTGCGTATTTTCGTCCACCGTGTAGATAGCCGCATTCCAACTCCGGGGATGTAGGCCCTACACTGGGTATGTTCATGTTTCCGTAACCCCACCGAATGCGGACACGAGTTATGGGATCTTTAACGTGCATTTATCTTCTGCGTGTGTTCTACACTGACGGGGTTAAAACACTGGCAGGTCTGCACCTGGGCGATTGTAAAAAACCCATCCCTACTTCACCAGACACCGCCGAGGTTCAAACCCACGACTTCATGGACCCGAGGGATTGAAGTTGAACGTCTTAACCACTCGGTTGTAGTATCCTCACTATACTTATGAAGACGGTTGTTTAATGACTTTGGAATCGTTATCTTTGTAAATAAGTTATATATATATATATATATATATATATATATATATATATATATATATATATATATATATATATATATATATATATATATATATATATATATGTATATATATATATATATATATATATATATAAATTCGTGAATGTGCCTGTTTATTTTCCTTTGATTATGTGTTGTATGTGTTTTGTTTATGAGAGCCATAAACATACTGAAGAATAAAAAATGACATGCTAACTAAAGACGATCATTAATCTGATAGGACAGCAACAAACTAGTGGCACAATTGTTTGCAATGATAAGTATTTGAAAGCAGTCTTGAGTTGACGAATCTGTCGATGTATATATAAACACCCAGAAAAAAATTACCTTAATGTACACTTTATTTTATATTATCATAAACGAGGGATAGGCTACAAGGCAATTCAGAAAAAAAAAATGTCTAGAAATGAGGTGGGGGTTTTTTTCTAACCTGTGTCTGGATTGCACTTCATGCTGGCAGGTGTTTGGAACTGGCAGTGCTGATGTTTTCCCTCCTTCAGTGATGACGGCGCTGGACCCGACTGGAGATGGTCTGGTGGACTGACTTTGCACTCTGTTCCCGAATATTGACTTTGGCACAGGCGATGCTTCCTGTCATTTAGTGACCGATGGCGCCAGACTGACTTGTTCTAAATCTTCTAGGACCTGGTCAAACAGAAACAAGTCCCAAACTTTAAAGAAAGAAAACAACAGCAAACGTTAAAACTAGAGGATACATTTATATATGACAAAACAAACAGCCAGCTACTACAATGTAAAAGAAAAACGTTAAAATTAAACGATACATTTATATACGACAAACCCAAAACAGTCAGCCAGCTGCCACAGTGTAAAAGGTACCACACTGGATTCTTGGTTGTTAGTTCAGGGATTAAAATCCCACCAGTAGCATAAAACCAAGAGCCTGTTTATTTTTTCTTTTAATCTAGCCAGCCCTGACCCAGAGCAAAACTTACGGGTTCAATGGGAAGACTGACCACAGAGTTAATTAAGCACCAAGCACGTTATAGATGCATGCTGAGTGTGTGAATAAACCCCTTGACCAACACTGAAGTCCTCGAGTCTCTCGGGCCTGACTGACACTAGAGCGTATTTTTATTTTTAAAAAAGGGGGCAAAGTACATTTCTGTTGAGTGCTCTCAAAGTTGATAAATCCAAATGCTGTACAGCACACAAAGTATTCTGCAGTTTAAAAAAAAACAACTGATGAAGGGGCCCCTGTTGCTGTGATCTCGTGGTGATCTTTGTTTTTGTTTTCCATAGTTTTATGCCCAAGACAGGCAGAAAAAGATTGATCCAAGATAAAAGACAGAAATACACAACACAGATTCTACCAACAAATAATGAACCATTTTTCAAAATGAATTACCGGTTCCGAGAAAGACGAGAGCAGAAAAAAGGACAAACACCACAGCAATACACACAAAGTCATACAAGCAAGAACAGACAATCCAGACAGAAGAAAGTAGCAGGCATAGTCGACAACAGACATGAAGAAATACATCGTACAAAGGCAGATACTACGTACCTCAGTGAGTTAGAGGACAACATGAATTGATACCCGACTTTCTTTTTTTGTTGGACGTGAGGTGACAGCACCCAATGCTGTTGGGACTTCAGCGGCTGGGTCTTTCTGGTCTCCTATCATCAGTCCCTTGATGACGGATGGACGCGTTGGTCGACAGTTTTCTCCAGGCTGCTCTGTCTGTCTCTGTGTCTGTCTGTCTGTCTGTCTTCTGCCTTTTGCAGCAACACAGCCATGTCAAGGCTGGTCCATTCTTTGATCTCTGAACTCCCGAAGAGAACACCTGTGTGATCCACGTGATGACTAACCAGGATAGGACCCGTGTCCAATAAAGAGCGGGAAGGAAAAAACTGAAGGAAATGTTGAGAAAATAGGAGGGGACGGCAGAGTCAAAATCCCCCAAAACCACAGACCCAAAGATGAAGTCACACTCAAAACCACAGACCCGAAGATGAAGTCACACTCAAAACCACAGACCCAAAGATCAAGTCACACTCCCTCATAACCAATGAGAGCTCTCTCTCTCTCTCTCTCTCTCTCTCTCTCTCTCTCTCTCTCTCTCTCTCTCTCTCTCTCTCTCTCTCTCTCTCTCTCTCTCTCTCCCCCCCCCGAAGCTCGAATATTTTAATGAGGGTAATTGGATAAACCACAAGCTTCTTTACACAAGGCCCTCACAGATTTTATTTATTCCTCGATATAAAAGAATAAATCAAATCTCTGAGGGCCTGGTGTAAAGAAGCTTGTGGCTTATCCAATTACCCTCATTAAAATATTCGAGCTTCGAAAATATTCCAGTTTCATAACATCCCAAAGCCTTTGTAAGTGGTGGTATTTTTCAACACCAAGACATCACTGACACCAAGATTGCTCTCCTTAGATCTCTTGCGCTATTTTGTCCCTAGTTCAAATATAATTTTGTGCTAGTTTATTTTTGGTTTGTTTGTTTAACTAGCTTTATTTTCTAACGGTATGCTATTTATGGTTTATTTCCTATTTTATCATTTTTTGGCGGAAAGTTTAACAATTTTATTTCATTTATTTTAGTCTGTCCTAGTCTATTCTATTTAATTCTATCTTTTAGCAAGGATCAGAGATGCAATCAGGTGCCCAGTGATGGTTCAAAGGCAGCTGACAAGTTCAATGGCAAAGACATCGTCTGACAAAGAACTTCGGCAGCAAATCTGCATGGGACGGTACTCTGAATATCGGCTTTCTCACACTCTCCACTGCTGTTTTCGTACCCCTAATGAAATGTGACAGGTCATTCAGGCCCCCCTCCCCCCTCCGCGCCCCCCCCCCCCCCCCCCCCCCTCTCTTGCATCAAAACTGCCAGTGCTCCGACTCAGTCCTGCAGGGTCTGGAAGCATGGAAATAAGTCAACATGGACACCGAATGTTGGGGATAGCAGAATATCCCCATTCTAAGAACTCTGTGGATAGCAAAATATCCCCATTCTGAAAACGATGGTCCAACACATCCCCGATGTAAACTCCACGGACACAAAGCTCTATGAAAGCTTTGTGGAAGCATTTCCTTCCTCCATTCCCTACCCTCAATCTAACAAAGGCCCAACCCAGCTAAAAACCAATGTGGATCACAGCATGGCGTTTGTGGCGAGAATGTTGCTGGGAAGTTTCTGATAACAAAAAAATAAACAAAAAAACAGAGTAATGAACATGACCGTAATAATTATTCAAGTTGGCTAAGACTGTGTGTGTGTTCTTTATTTTTCTTTTTTAGGATTGGAGGGACGGGGGGGGGGGGATGTCTAAAAACAATAGTGAATAGACAAACTGAAAATACACACAGGCATTTTTTGTTTTGAAAACATAGCCCTGGGTCTAGTTATCTACTCAGCAGTGTTTCACCAAATACATGAACAAGCTTACTACCTAAGCCTGGGGTGCCTGCAGATCATGTGAAAGTTCAAGCACCAAATGAACACCGACATAGCGTATATAACATTTCATATGCATCTTCCTTCTCTGCAGTCATCATATTCATATGTGTTGGGTGGGAGAAGGGGGGGGCATCTCAGCCCATTGTTTTTGTGTGATCTGACATTTTGTAGCCCTACAGTGTTAACCCCGAAATATCCTGAAGACTCTCTGAACATGAAAACGTAACTGGGAGGGGGGTGGGATGGATGGATGGATGGATGGATGGATGGATGGATGGATGGATGGATGGATGGATGGATGGATGGATGGATGGATGGATGGATGGGTGGATGGATGGATGGAGCCTTGTGGTTAGAACGCTGAGCTCTGACAACGCATGTTCAAACCACCACACATCTTGTGCACACGTTAAAACTTGTTCCCTGAAGTCGAAATGTGGCCACCTAAATGGTTGAGGAAAAATGATCGCACACGCAAAAATCAGACCATTGGTAAACCTCGGAGCTCCAGCCAAGGTAAAAAAAAAAATAATAAAAAAACGCCTACAAACCTCCCTGTTTAACCTTTCGAAAGAGTAGGCAGTTTCATGCCAGTAACAACCGATGATTTTTTTTTTAATGCACGCACACTGATGGTTTCAATGATGTTTATTCCGTAGGAAACAAAACAAATAATTATATTAATCGAAGACAGTAGGTGGCAGGACGGTCTTTCGCCTGCCTAACAAGTAAACCTTGAAGTTCTGGGTTTGATTCCCACCCTTGGACCCCCCCCCCCCAACACACACACACACACACACACACACACACACACACACACACACACACACACACACACACACACACACACCAAACTTGGAGGTCCTATTTCTAACTCTGCAGAAATGCAACTTTCACATCTGACAAAATTAATCTATCCTTCGAAATTCGCCCTGGTCGGTGACATGGATAACCTAAAAAAAAGTCATGGGTTCTGCCGTATTCAGATCGCTCAAGACACTACCTGAAAATTCCAGTGCAGTGCCCCCAACAACTCCTAGAGGAGTTGAGTCAAAGTCAAGTCACAGGAGAGGGAGCGATTGGAAATCTTGCCCACCTTAAAATTCTATTCAACCTGTTGGAACCCATAACGAAACAAAATTTAATTAATCTTCTCGCTTTTCAAAATATTTAAACGTTTCAAAGATATTCTTCAATATCAAACAAATCTGCATAAATGACTAAAAGATAGCGATAGTTTCCTACCTGTGGCTTCAGGTGAAAATGGCCCATGACGACAAGGTCTGCTTCTTGTGGCTCTGAACTTGTGTGGGCCAGCAGGGACTGAAGAGTGGAGAGAGCGGCCCCTTGACAGCAGCAGTGCTCGACCTTTTGTGAGCGATCAGTCAATGTACAGTGCATCATGGGACATCAGCATCGCGCCAATAACTTGCCACACAACAGCTCACCTCTCTCTCTCTCTCTCTCTCTCTCTCTCTCTCTCTCTCTCTCTCTCTCTCTCTCTCTCTCTCTCTCTCTCTCTCTCTCTCTCTCTCTCTCTCACACACACACACACACACACACACATACACCCCCTCCTAGGTAAATAGATAGATAGACAGCTAGATAGACAGATGGATAGGTAGGTAGATAGATAGACGGATACATAGGTAGGTAGATATTTAATTATGTATATAGATAGATAGATAGATAGATAGATAGATAGATAGATAGATAGATAGATAGATAGATAGATAGATAGATAGATAGATAGATAGATAGATAGATTGATTGATTGATAAAAAGATAGCTTTAGGCTAGTCAGTTTTCTTTCTTCGTTCTCAATGCTCTGTCAGCAACTACTGTTATTTGTCATATGAGCGAAAATGCGCTGTGCTGCTGTTAAGCACCTGACAAGTCAGGCCCAGCACATCCGACTTCGGCATGGGAGAGAAAATCTCTGAAGTCTTTCTGGAAAATAGGCAGGAAAATGGACCAAGAAGGCAGAAAATAGATGAGAAGGAGGTGACAAGGAGAAAAGGAGCCAGAGAGAAACAAGGAAGGGATAGAAAAGAGGGAATTGCTAGCACAGTATTTCTAGAGGGTGGGAATGCTATTTAGTTATTTATTTATTTATTCTTTTATATCGAGGATAATGGAATAAGCACTCATGTGCTTTTTTACATCCAGTCCCCGTGTGTATGCAGTTTTGTAAGTTTTGTCATCTGTTCCCACCGGCACACAATAGCCTACTCTTTCGAAAAGCGGAACAGGATTTAACGTGTGCGCAAGATGTTCCGCGAGCGTTCGCACACGGGACTTCGGTTTATAGGAGAGAGAGAGAGAGAGAGAGAGAGAGAGAGAGAGAGAGAGAGAGAGAGAGAGAGAGAGAGAGAGAGAGAGAGAGAGAGAGAGAGAGAGAGAGAGAGAATGATCTTTATGAATGATCTTTATTTTTCAAGGGTTACAGATAAGCATTCACATACTTTTTTTTTCATCCGGCCCTTGCCCTGATTGGGAACTATCAACAAAACAAGAACAATAAAAGCAACAAAAAAACAACAACTACAACTATCTGACAATTAATAAGATAGATAAATAAACAAGCCTCGTGAATAAACGAACAGCTTTTTGCAGGTACACATTCTCTCATTTCTTTTGTAAAAAAAAATAATAATAAAATAATAAAAAAAATTATCCACATTTCCTGGGAGAATACAACAAAATTGGCGACAGCCTGGAGAAACCCAGTTGCTTTAGCATTCATTTATAAAACATGCTTTCAATGGAGAGATTTAAATGCCGGGTGTGTAAGATGCGTTAGTCACAAGGCCTTCTTTCATTCTCGTTTCTTTTGTGCCGGGATATGGGCAGCAGTTTTCTATCTGCCGAGCCAAGAAAATCTACGATTAAGCATTTTTTTTAAAGTATTTTAGGGATTAAGTTAAACAATATGCAATTCATCATTCTTTTTTAAAACTTTCTTGTATCCATCGGTACAATTTGCGCTATGTGTGCGACGATTTATATTCCCTCCCCTGACAATCAAAAACACTGCTGCCTTCTTTAAAACTACTAAATTTCATAAGGGATTGTCGCCCCATGCTTTGAGTGGCCTCCCTTAGCAAAAACACTGCTGCCTTCTTTGTTCTTACTAAAATTCATAAAGGACCACCGCGTCAGGGGAGTTAACTGAAGAAACCTGCACAATAACTTACTCGACGAGGAATTCCTTTGTGTCTAGTTTTGTGTATATTACATCATTTACATCCCCCAAAATATCCTACTGACGGTAGATATCCCTAGATAATTATTTTGTTCGACTTCAGAACATATTTTCTGTCAAACTCAAAGAAACAAAGCCGATACATCGACATTCTAGAGGATGACCTTTTTTTTCTTTTCTTCGGCTGGAGAATGGATTATCTGTATTTTTCAAGGGTTTTCAGAAAACCATTCAAATACTTTTTTCATCCGGCCCTTGCCCTGATTAGAGACTATCAACAAACAAACAAACAAACAGAAAAAACACACACAAAACCAACCCCCCCCCCTTCCCTCTCCCGTACCCCTCCCTCCCCCCCTCCCCCCCCCAAAAAAAAAGAAAAATCCAAACAACCCAGAGAGAGAGAGAGAGAGAGAGAGAGAGAGAGGAGAGAGAGAGAGAGAGAGAGAGAGAGAGAGAGATTAAATCAAATCAGAGAGAGAGAGAGAGAGAGAGAGAGAGAGAGAGAGAGAGAGAGAGAGAGAGAGAGAGAGAGGAGAGAGAGGAGAGAGAGAGAGAGAGAGAGAGGAATGAATGAATGAATGAATGAATGAATGAATGAATGAATGAATGAATCATCTTTATTTTTCAAGGGTTACAAAATATTCACATACTTTTTTTCATCAGGCCCTTGCCCTGATTATGAAATATCAAAACAACATACAAAAAAAAGAAAAAGACCCCCCCCCCCCCCCAAAACGAACAACAAAAACGTGCTGCCATATTCTTCTAGAACGGGTGCCTCCGTGGCAGCTGGAACCTGGACCCTCAAATCACTAGCACAGCGCTCTGAGCGCTAGACGGGATGGCCTAGTGGTCAGAACATTGCGCTCGCAATCTGACGACCCGGGTTCGATTCCCGTTCGAGAGGATATTATCTTCCGAGTTAACATCAGTGCTGACTCCACTCTCCCCAAAAGACTTTCAGATGAGACTATAAACCGAGGCCCTGTGTGCAAACGCACGCAGAACATCTTGCACGCACGTTAAATCCTGTTCCGCTTTTCGGAAGAGTAGGTCATTGTGTGCCGGTGCAAACAAACCTGTATACATATGGGGACTGGATGTAACAAAAAAAAAATCACATGAGTGCTTTTTCTACTATCCTCCATATAAAAAAAGAAGAAGAACAAGAACAAGAACAAGAACAACAAGAACAACAAGAAGAACAAGAACAAGAAGTTTTCCGCCCCAAGAAACCAGATGTGTTGCACGGCATAAACAGTGTATGGGAGATAACAGTGGTAAACTTAACACTCACATTCACGCATGATGCTCTCCCTTGTGTCTCCTCGGCAACCAAAAAGTGCGAGAAAATTTAACGTGCGATTTTATTCTAAAATCCCTCTTTAATATCCAGTTTTAGGAATTTTCCGAGAGAAAACAAACAAAAAAAAAGAACCCACAACACAAACTTAGGATAAAAAAAAATCCAAACGAATCCACTGTCTACTTTCAGTTTCGGTTTCCCAGGAAAAGAAAGTAAGTGTTGGGAATTTCTACTCGTATTCATCACCTTTATTTTTAACTACAGAACAAAAACTATCCAAGCGAAATTGAGTGTGCATTTACACCGCCGTGTTGGGACACACATAATTATGTGGAAATCTACATGACTTCAGAGAAGATTTTACTCGGACATTATTGTGCGTGTACGTGCAGTATTTTGAGACAGTGTGAATATTCATTCAGATTGTTGTCGATTTGTCAAAGGAGTTGAAGTGAAAAAGATCAGAGAAACTAGATACTCCACGTTGTAACTACCCTTTGTGCTGTTTTCTCAGGTACGGACTTATATATATATATATATATATATATATATATATATATATATATATATATATATATATATATATATATATATATATATATATATATATATAGTGGTAAGAAACTCGCGAAGAGCATGGCAGCAGAGAGTCCTCAGAGGAGAAGCCCCCTTCAAACAAGTGTTTCGGGCCTTTAATCTTCCTTACACTCTAGGTAAGGGAGGGAGGCCGGCCCACATCCAGTTCATGACTCTGGATGTCTCTCTGCTGCCCCTTTATGTATGTGATGAGTTCTGACTCGATTCGAACCCATGACCCATTGAACCCATGATTCACATTCAATGAACAGGATGCATGCTAGGTATGTTTTTGTTTCCATTAATAACCCACCACCAGACGCTCACATGAATTGTGGGATCTTTGACGTGCATATTTAATTTATTTTCTGTATATATATATGTGCTAAGGGAATTAATGCACTGGCTGATCTGCCCTTGGAGTGGACTGGGAGATTGTCAAAATCCACACCCTTAAAATTAAAAATATATATATATCCTTTTACTCTTCAACATAGTCGCTAACTACTTTGCTGTGTAGCCGCAGCCCCACGATAGACTACAGCACAGCAATCACACCACACTGCAGTACAATAATATTGGTATATTATACTGTAGTACACTTCACAGCAACCTGCAGCATTAACCATATCCAGTACATAACCAGTTCACAAAATTAATGCCTGGATATATGAGGGTACAGAATCAGAATCGGAATCAGAAACTATTTATTGCCATAAAAGTCACATGGACTTATTGACACAACAAAATAAACTCAACATAATTCATCAATACAACATACTATTCACTGGTCAGCATGACTGAAATGATGTGCAGGTAAAAACCACATAAAACCACCACAAAGCAAAACCACGTTGCATTCTATCTTATTTCAATTGTTCTCTTTTTTTCAAAACAGGCACAAACATATTGAATGATTTCAGCTTGATAATTATCAGTTAGAAAAACATTGCTTAATTTGTCTATACCATTCCTATATTCTTTGACACCAGATTTCAGATTTAGCAAGAAGTTTTTTCTTTGTTCAGTATATAAGATACACTCATCCAGTAAATGAAACTCGTCTTCTATTTTGTTGCAGTATTGACAAGTTCTGTTCTCTCTTGGTATATTCTTATATCTTCCTCTCTCTATCATCAAATCATGGCAACTTGTACGAAATTTACAAAATGTTTTCCTATGGTTTTTTGTTTTCACAGTTAATCAGATATGGCTCTAGTCTATATTCTTTAGTCACAAAATTATAAAAGTTAAGTTTTGTGGACTCTTGTTTCTGGTTAATCCAAAATGTTTTATATAAACTCTCAAGTTTTGTTTTTATTGCATGGCACAATCGGTGTACATCAAGTGTACTTTGGTTTTCCCATACATGTTTAAAACCAGTTTTACGGAGAACATTTTAACTGTGCTAATCCAACGATCATATTCATTATTTTGATACATATAGTCATACACTATTTTAACATATGAGTTTTTGTCTTTCTCTGTTACATGTATCCAAAAAGGCATTAACTGTACAAGTCTCGTGCAAAATCAACGAAAACAATGTACAGCTAAAAGAAGTACTGATTCTGGTGCAAAATCAATGAAAACATTGTACGCTAAAAGAAGTACTGATTCTGGTGCAAAATCAATGAAAACATTGTACGCTAAAAGAAGTACTGATTCTGGTGCAAAATCAATGAAAACATTGTACGCTAAAAGAACAACTGATTCTGGTGCAAAATCAATGAAAACAATGTACGCTAAAAGAAGTACTGATTCTGGTGCAAAATCAATGAAAACATTGTACGCTAAAAGAAGTACTGATTCTGGTGCAAAATCAATGAAAACATTGTACGCTAAAAGAACAACTGATTCTGGTGCAAAATCAATGAAAACAATGTACGCTAAAAGAAGTACTGATTCTGGTGCAAAATCAATGAAAACATTGTACGCTAAAAGAACAACTGATTCTGGTGCAAAATCAATGAAAACATTGTACGCTAAAAGAACAACTGATTCTGGTGCAAAATCAATGAAAACATTGTACGCTAAAAGAAGTACTGATTCTGGTGCAAAATCAATGAAAACATTGTACGCTAAAAGAAGTACTGATTCTGGTGCAAAATCAACGAAAACAATGTACGCTAAAAGAATGACTGATTCTGGTGCAAAATCAACGAAAACAATGTACGCTAAAAGAACGACCGATTCTGGTGCAAAATCAATGAAAACAATGTACGCTAAAAGAACGACCGATTCTGGTGCAAAATCAATGAAAACAATGTACGCTAAAAGAATTACTGATTCTGGTGCAAAATCAATGAAAACAATGTACGCTAAAAGAATTACTGGTGGTGAACTGTTACAGTGTATAAAAAAAGACAGATCAGAGGATGGGCACAGTAAACTCTACAAAGTGATGAAGTTAACTACCTTAAAATGTAATCTTACCCACACCACAAAAAGGCAACGTGGGAAACTATAGAAAAGCAAATAATACTCTTCTTTTAATCAAATACCAAAATATAGAAAGTCAAATAACAAACTCCAGAAAAGCAAAAGAAAAACTATTTTTAAAAAGCAAATAACAAGCTACAGAAAATACCAAAAAAAATTAAAAGACACACACACACAAAATCACAGAACATAAAAAATCAAATTTTAAAAACTGCAAAATAAAATTTTAAAATTCTGGAAAAAGCCTGAAGAAAATCAAATAGCAAACTATGAAAATAAACAAAGAAATTAAAAACATAACAAACTTTTAAAAAATCAAATGACAAACTGCAAAAAAAAAAATAGCCTAACAGACTTCAGAAACCGAACAACTGCAGAAAATTAAATTAAAATAACAGAAAATCGAACCCAAAATAGCAAAAATTCGATTGATAAATTGCAGAAAATCCAATTAGCGATAGAAAATAAAATGGCAAAATACAGACAATCAGATAAAGTACAGAGAATCATATACCAAAGTACAGAAAACCATAATACATCAAATGACAAACTGAAGGCAATCAATTTTCCAATAGGTCAAATCAAATAATCTCACATACTAGACCTTAGAGAAAATCAAAATAACAAATTGCAGAAAAAAGAGTAATAAATTACAGAACATAAATACAAAAGGTACAAAACTCAGATAACGAACTACAGAAAATAAACACCAAATACAAAAAAGCAGACATACGACAAAATTTCAAATAAGCTACAGAAAATTAAATAGAGCTTGCAGAAAATCAAATAGCTAATTGTTGTAGGTACTTTTGACAGAGAATTATAAAGTTGGAAATCTACTGTTCAAGCCTTCATGTTCTTTTTTATGATCTTCTCAGCTCGTAGCTTCAGTCTGTTCAGGATTGTTAGCAGGACCTTACTTGGATGACTGATCAGGCTGAAGGTACAGTAGTTTGGGCAGAGTTGTAAGTTGCCTTTCTTGGGGGGCAGTGATAATCAGGGACTGTGTCCAAGGCGTTGGCCACTCACCTGTCCACCAGATGTTATTGCTGATGCTAAGTAACACATCTATCACGCGGTTTTGTCCACTACATAAAATCAAATGAAACACTACAGAAAGTAGGGTTCGATTCCTGTTCGAGGGGATTTTTCTTCTGGAGTTAACATCAGTGCTGACTCCACTCTCCCCAAAAGTCTTTCGGATGAGACTATAAACCGAGGCCCCATGTGCGAACGCACACAGAACATCTTGCGCACACGTTAAATCCTGTTCCGCTTTTCAAAAGAGTAGGCCATCGTGTGCCGGTGGGAACAGATGACAAGATTTACAAAACTGCATACACACTGAGACTTGATGTAAAAAAATTTAAAAAGCAAATATGTGCTTCCTCCATTATCCTGGATATAAAAGAATATAAAAGAATAATTAAATAAATAAATAGAAACTGCAAATAATCAGGCAATAAACCACAGAAAATCAAACAGATTGCAG
>JASPKP010000274.1:47500-55000 GCA_030674155.1 Stramonita haemastoma | reverse complement strand
GAGTCGCTTAGCCCATAACCCACTTTTCTGCCAAGAGCCATTAAAGACAGGTGGGGGTGATGCTGTTGATTTTGATTGATTATAAAACTATAGCAATTATCCTACCTTGTAGTGAATTACCAAAAAAATAATTGTGTTTCCTTTTGTCCTTCAACATGTTTTGAAAATACCCAATCCCTCGTTCTGACTACATAATTATTAGGATGCTTAACTTGTCAGTTGCTCATTTAGCCATTTCCTGCAGTTTTTCATTTTAGATTGTGATAACTTTTGATAGAATTGGTTTGATTTTCAATCTGTTTAAAAAAAAAATGTATAGCCATTTCAGTGCAAATTAATAACATGTCAGTAACTAACAATTGACATCTGGTGCAATGCGACACCATATGTGGAGGAGAGTCACATTTATGCAGCCTCTTTTTATTTTTATTTATTTAGTCAGTTATAGCAAGGATAATGGAATAAGCACTCATGTGTATTTTTCATCCAGTCCCCGTGTGTATGCAGTTTTTGTAAATATTGTCATCTGTTTCCACCGGCACACAATGACCTACTCTTAGGAGAAGCCCAACGGGATTTAACATGGCCACATTCCCACTATCTGACCGTGCTTGTGTTGGTGAGAAGTTGTACAGAGATGCAGCAGATCAAACAGATTCACTCTGTCACACGTGTGTTATTTTCTTGTGCAAAAATGAATGTAAAGAAAGTGAAAGCCAAATCCAAAAGTAAAAGTCAATTCTTTTTTTTTCTCCAGAAAAAAACTTATTTGGGTATATGGAAATACATGCACAAATCCATCTTAATCAAAAGCAATTGAGGTTGTGATCATCTTGCCACAGAATGATCACCCTTCAAATCAGGAAACTACACACACACACACACACACACACACACACACACACACACACACACACACACACACACACACACACACACACACGTAGCAACAACGACAAACAAAGTATCCTTATACTAAACATAAATTCACAAAATAACAGTTTTAATCAATAAAATCAAGTTTGCTTCTTGATACAGCTTAATATTGAATTTATAAATTTTGTCAGAATTAAGAGCTTTGTTTTTTTAACACTTTGTACCCCAAGGGTGCAGCTGCACTGCAGTCTCTGTGGACCAGCCCTGCAGCAGCTGAGTGCAGTGTGCACTGGGTGATCATAGTAAAATCCTCATATCTTTTTTGTTTGAAGCCCATTTCTTATGAAACTATGGCATTGTGTGGGTAAATGACTGCCCATTATATGCATGCATAAACATTTATATTGCATTAAAAAGAATATGTTAATTATGATGTCAAATTACGTAATTGCTCTGATTTTAAGTGGTGAGCCCACTGATGGGCTTATGATTTTTACGCAATGTATGCAACAAATACAACACAACAACAACAAAACTATACAAGAATCTCAAATAAACAGGAACAAACATAGGTACTATACAAGTTTTCTTCCAGCATGGCATCAAATGTAATATAATCAAAGGGAACCACTGAACTGTACACATGACACTGTCACAATAACGATCATGGAATATACAGATAACATTTCTTCCCTAGTCCAAGTAAGTTCCTGAACTTTTCGACACTACTTTATTCATATGTAAAGAATGTTTGCACTTCACCAGGTGGCTTGTAGTTCATTTTCATGTAAACAGTTGGTTTTTATCGTAGGGGTACTCACAGTACCAAGGCCACGCTCCTCCCCAGTCACGCCCCCCCCCCCCCCCCCCCCCCCCTTTCCCACCCCTTTTAGCTGGCCTATCTCGCTCCTCAAGCGGCACTCAGTCTAGTATCGCGAGACTCAAAGCTCTCACAATCTCTATCCAAAACACGATCTTTATCGCAATAACTCGCAATAACTCGTTTAAAACTTCTGTTACATCATTAGCAATGAAAGTATGATGTACCAAAGCCATACTACAAGCATATGACACATTGTTTTCGGTAAACACAACAAAAACAGCTCAATTTATATGCAAATTAGCTGTGAACAATGTGCGACCAACGTGGCAGCTAAAGCCAACAAGCTAAAACGACCATGTGAGAATAGAACAGAATGGGAGGGCGAAAGTGAAAGTACCTGCTGTGGTACGGATTAATCCCTACCCTGTCCAGGGGAGATGATCACGTGGTATGGATTAATCCTACCTGGGGTACAAAGTGTTAAAAGAAATTAATTCCTGCCTTCCAGAAAACACGGGCATTTCATAATAATGGTGAAATTCATCACCCAGTTCTTTCTGGTTACATTTTCTACAATCAATCATAATCTATCTTTTCTTTTAATGCCCATAAATCTGCCTTCTTGAGAAAGTAATTAATGATTTAATGATCTGATTTACAGATAAAGACTCTCAAATCATATTTTTTTAAAAACAAGAAAAGAAAATGTTTAATCTTTGGCTGTGAGGCTCATGCATTCCCCTGTCAGTAGCACACTCAGAATGTTGATTTTAAAAAAGTTCCTGAAATCTGTAGACTTCTTACTTTCAGTTTTTAGACTGTGGTAATCAATTTGGTAAGTTATGATATTTCTTACAGGCTGTGTTAAAACGTAGTTCTTACAGAATCGTAACCCTTACACCCCAGATTTTGTAAAGCCTAACTCTTCTATGGTGATTACTGGAGATTTTACATTGGGTTGATACCAAGTGTAATTCCAGAAGGTTTACCTGACAATCCACTAGGATTCAAATCCTCCAATATTCAGTATTTTTAGTACCTTCAAGACACAGCTGAGAGAAGCACTGGAATCTTATCATTATATAACAATGGCATCATCTGCTCAGGCTGGTATGTTTAACACATCCACTTCTATGGAAAATGTCAAAGAACCTGAGGACATTCCATTAGAATCCATTCCTCTTTACAACATCGCCAATTACCTCATCATAGTCTGCATACCCATCCTCGTCCTCATAGGCACGTTTGGAAACGTCATGACCATCCTCATCATGCAGAGAATGACATCAGAAGAGTCCACCATTAACCTTTATTTCACAGCCATAGCTGTGATGGATCTGTGTTTTCTTTATGTCGCTGCTTTCAGTCAATGGTTGAAAGTCACTTTCGGTTTCCAGTTACAGAACGTGAACAGCATTGTGTGTAAAATCTTTCTCTGGGTGTACACATGCTCAGGCACTGTTAGCTGCTGGTACCTAGTCTGTCTCACTTTGCACAGAACCCTGTCTGTGGTGTGGCCTCATCGTGTCAACTTGATGTGCACTCGTGGTAGAGTTCTGTGTGTGATTTTAGGAGTCACCCTTTTCTTTGCTGCTCTGTATTCGCATTATCTGTTGGGATATGATTTGGTTTCTACAGATGGGGGTACAACGTTCCAATGCTTGATGGAATCAGAAGACTACATATGGTTTCTTCACAATGTGTTTGCATATTTAGAACTTGTGATTTATTCTCTGTTTCCTTTTGTTTGTCTCATGTTTACCAACGCCATTATGGTATGGAAGCTGTCCTCCTCTGTAAAAAATGCTCGGAGTACATTAAGCCAAGGAAATGTAGACCAAGTGCTGGCTCGAACTAAAACTGCCAACCGTGTGACCTTGACAGTGGTTGTGGTGTCCCTGACATTCGTCATCCTGACTCTACCAGGTTCCATTTATTTCATTGTGTTCTACTTTTCTCAAGAGTTTCATCTAGTGAAGGGGTACGAATATGCTAAAATTCACCTGTTTTACAATATCACATTTATCTTACTTGTCAGCAACAGTGCTGTGAATTTCTACCTCTACTGCCTGACTGGAAGCAGGTTTAGGAAAGAGTTTCTTCAGATTAGTGGATGTGGGAGGAGCAGACAAAAACATGATGGATCATCTGCCACAAAGGCTATCCCAAAGCAGTCTTCTTAAGAGCTTCATTTGTATGATGATTGTGAGAAAACAGTGGATTGATCATGAATTGCACACCAGCATGTCTTGATTGTTTTCTTTTTTTCCACAGGGGTTTGGTTGTGATGTGACTCTGGTAGTAGAATGCCATGAATTGATTTTGAATTGGAAGCTGAATCAAGTGTCTTTTTTACACTTTGAAGACTTAAAAAAAAAAAGAATGAGTTGATGATAAATTAGTGTACATCATGTTTGTTTGTGTTGTTTTAGTATTTCTTATTTTGGGGTCAGACACATTGAGAGAAACAAACTGTTTTTATATGGTATAATTATCACATTACATGCTTGGGCTGTGTTGAAAAAGACCTCCCATCTCTAGTGAAAACCCCAAACTAAAGTGGTATAGACATGTCGCATGAACATCTGGACCAACCAAGATTGTCCTACCTGGAAGAGTACAAGGAGGAAGAAAAAAAAAAGACCTACAGGATCTGTCACTTTTTGTCAGTTTTGCATGCCAAACTTTGATCAAAACAATCAATCATGCATTGCTTTAATTCTTTTAGAAAAACCTGTTCATTTCCCACCCCACCATTTACCCACACTTCAGAGACAACCAAAAAGATCAAGACATCTTTTAATACAATATGACCATTCATTCAGATCTAAGTCTTTCCATGAGTTCTGGGTTGTTATTTACAGTCATCAAGTAGGCCTGTTTTTTAAATCTGACTTACTTGACTTATACCTATGAATTTCCTTAGGAACAAAGAGCCGCAAAAACACCCATCCAATGGACTCAGTTCTGGGAGATCCTCTTCAGATCGGCCCACATCATTCCAGCTGCCTTGTCTCTGCTTCAATGCTTCTGCGCCAGGTCTGTTTTGGTCGACCCACTTTCCCCTTCCTTTGTGGATTCCAGTCAAGGGCTTGCCTGGAGATATTTGAAGCAGGCTTGGGAAGTGTGTGGCTGATCCATCCTCATTTCCTTTTCTTGATTTTCAGCTTGATTGGCGTGTCTAGCCCTGTACCACAGTTCTTTGTTTAGAGAACTACTGGTCATTTGATACCCAGGATGTTTCTGAGACATCTGTCAGTAATTTGATGTCTGGAGTTTGTGGATGCTGGTCTTTGTTACCCACCAGGTTTCTGAGCCTTGAATTAGGACCAATTTGACATTAGTGTTCAAGATCCGGATCTTGGTGTGGAGTGAGAGGGCTGTGGATCTCCAGATTGGTCAAAGGGTGTTGAAGGTGTGATGGGTTTTATTGATTTGGCACTTGATAATAATGATAACAATAATAATAATAATAATAATAATAATAATAATAATAATAATGATAATGATAATGATAATGATAAAAATGATAATAATGATAATAATCGAAAGAAGAAGAAGAAGAAGAAGAAGAAGAAGAAGAAGAAGAAGAAGAAGAAGAAGAAGAAGAATATCAATAATAATAACAACACCAACCATACTACTACTACTACTACTACTACTACTACTACTACTACTACTACTACTACTACTACTACTACTACTACTACTCATCATCATCATCATCATCATCATCATCATCATCATCATTATTATTATTATTATTATTATTATTATTATTATTATTATTATTATTATTATTATTATCATTAATATATTATTATTATTATATTATTATTATTATTATCATTATTATTATTATTATTATTATTATTATTATTATTATTATTATTATTATTATTATTATTATTATTATTATTATCATCATCATCATCATGATCATCATCATCATCATGATCATCATCATCATCATTATCATCATCATCTTTATTATTTATTATTATTATTATTATTATTATTATTATTATTATTATTATTATTATTATTATTATTATTATTATTATTATTATTATTATAATAAGATGGAGGCTTATATAACGCGAATTCCTCAAAACATGGGCTCACCGCGCTGTACAATCAAATCAATTTAAATAAGTTACATATGAAAGTGAAAAAATTGACTAGCTGAAAAAAATAAGGAATAATATATGCACATACAATACACAGCATATTACATGGCCAGACAATAAAAGTAAAATAAAAGCAATATCATCAAAAAAATGTGCAGTGCAGAAGGATGCATACACACACATAGGCATGCACGCGCAAACACACACACACACACACACACACACACACACACACACACACACACACACACACACACACACACACACACACACACACACACAAAACACACAACACGAAATAACAAAGAAAACGTCACATTCACAGATTTACCCTATATGTACACAAATTATCAAAATATAAAGATGAAATAAAGTAGAAATGAAGAACCTTATCATATCCAAAACACCAAAAGACTAGCACTGGAGTCAGAGATGAGTCAATAAAATGGGAAATCAATTTTGATCAGTGGTCAAGGACAGGAATCGGATGAAAAGGTGTTTTGAGCAGCCTTTTAAAGGAAGAAGTAGAGTCAGTGTGTCTTATTTCAGAGTTAAGTGCGCTCCAGAGAGTGGGACCTACATTTATTTATTTATTTATTTATTTATTCTTTTATATCGAGGATAACAGAATACGCAATCATGTGCTTTTTTTTATCCGGTCCCCGTGTGTATGCAGTTTTGTAAAATATTGTCATCTGTTCCCACCGGCACACGACGGCCTACCCTTACGAAAAGCGGAACAGGATTTAACGTGTGCGCAAGATGTTCTGCGTGCGTACGCACACGGGGCCTCGGTTTAAAGTCTCATCCGAATATGAGCGCTTGCTGTGCTTTTTTTTTTTTTTTACTTTGGGAACTCTCAAGATTCTAGTGTCAGAGGATGAGCGGAGTGGTCTGTTTGGGTGGTACACTGAAAGAGTATTGGAGAAGTATGCTGGAACTTTGTTTAAGAAGAAATTACGACAATGCATAATAACTTTGTACTGGATACGAGCTTGGATTGGAAGCCAGTGTAGATTTCGCAATACAGGTGTGATGTGATTAGGCTTCATTGTTTTGAGTACCAATCGGGCAGCTGAGTTTTGTACCTTTTGTAGTTTCTCTATTAAAAGCTTGGGACAGCCTGTAAGCAGGGAGTTTGCATAGTCAAGCCTAGATAGAACAAAGGCACAGACAAGTTTTTGGCTGTATCTACATTGATATAGGCCTACATTCTGATGTTACTAATCTGACGAAGCGCAGAGAGAGAGAGAGAGAGAGAGAGAGAGAGAGAGAGAGAGAGAGAGAGAGAGAGAGAGAGAGAGAGAGAGAGAGAGAGAGAGAGAGAGAGAGAGAAATAGACAAAATAGATAGACTACAGACAGAGAAAAATACAGAGAGACAGAGAGACACAGACACACAGAAACAGAGAGACACAGAGACAGAGAGATAGAGATACAGAAAGACAGAAAGAAAGTGAGACAAAATGAAAAAAAAAAGAGAGAAAGAGAAACAGACAGAACGAGTTGCTTCTCTTTTGTCAAACACTCATGCAGCAACACGTGTTTTCTGTCACACGAGCAAAAAATGCACTGCACTGCCATTAAGTGCCTGACAAGTTTTTTTATATTTTAGTTTATTTTTGGTAGTTTATTCTTTTATATCGAGGATAATGGAATAAGCACTCTTGTG
>JASPKP010000274.1:32500-35000 GCA_030674155.1 Stramonita haemastoma | reverse complement strand
AGGTGGCTTGTAGTTCATTTTCATGTAAACATTTGGTGTTTATGGTAGGGGTACTCACAGTACCAAGGCCACGCCCCTCCCCAGTCACCCCCCCCCCCTTTCCCACCCCTTTTAGCTGGCCTATCTCGCTCCTCAAGCGGCACTCAGTCTAGTATTGTGAGACTCAAAGCTCTCACGATCTCTATCCAAAATACGATCTTTATCGCAATAACTCGCAATAACTCGTTTAAAACTTCTGTTACATCATAAGCAATGAAAGTATGATGTACCAAAGCCATACTACAAGCATATGACACATTGTTTTCGGTACACACAACAAAAACAGCTCAATTTATATGCAAATTAGCTGTGAACAATGTGCGACCAACGTGGCAGCTAAAGCCAACAAGCTAAAACGACCATGTGAGAATAGAACAGAATGGGAGGGCGAAAGTGAATGTACCTGCTGTGGTACGGATTAATCCCTACCCTGTCCAGGGGAGATGATCACGTGGTATGGATTAATCCTACCTGGGGTACAAAGTGTTACAAGAAATTAATTCCTGCCTTCCAGAAAACACGGGCATTTCATAATAATGGTGAAATTCATCACCCAGTTCCTTCTGGTTACATTTTTTACAATCAATCATAATCTATCTTTTCTTTTAATGCCCATAAATCTGCTTTCTTGAGAAAGTAGTTAATGATTTAATGATCTGATTTACAGACAAAGACTCTCAAATCATATTTTTTTAAAAACAAGAAAAGAAAATGTTTAATCTTTGGCTGTGAGGCTCATGCATTCCCCTGTCAGTAGCACACTCAGAATGTTGATTTTAAAAAAGTTCCTGAAATCTGTAGACTTCTTACTTTCAGTTTTTAGACTGTGGTAATCAATTTGGTAAGTTATGATATTTCTTACAGGCTGTGTTAAAACGTAGTTCTTACAAAATCGTAACCCTTACACCCCAGATTTTGTAAAGCCTAACTCTTCTATGGTGATTACTGGAGATTTTACATTGGGTTGATACCAAGTGTAATTCCAGAAGGTTTACCTGACAATCCACTAGGATTCAAATCCTCCAATATTCAGTATTTTTAGTACCTTCAAGACACAGCTGAGAGAAGCACTGGAATCTTATCATTATATAACAATGGCACCGTCTGCTCAGGCTGTGGTATGTTTAACACATCCACTTCTATGGAAAATGTCAAAGAACCTGAGGACATTCCATTAGAATCCATTCCTCTTTACAACATCGCCAATTACCTCATCATAGTCTACATACCCGTCATCATCCTCATGGGTACGTTTGGAAACGTCATGACCATCGTCATCATGCAGAGAATGACATCAAAAGAGTCCACCATTAACCTTTATTTCACAGCCATAGCTGTGATGGATCTGTGTTTTCTTTATGTCGCTGCTTTCAGTGAATGGTTGAAAGTCACTTTCGGTTTCCAGTTACAGAACGTGAACAGCATTGTGTGTAAAATCTTTCTCTGGGTGTACACATGCTCAGGCACTGTTAGCTGCTGGTACCTAGTCTGTCTCACTTTGCACAGAACCCTGTCTGTGGTGTGGCCTCATCGTGTCAACTTGATGTGCACTGGTGGTAGAGTTCTGTGTGTGATTTTAGGAGTCACCCTTTTCTTTGCTGCTCTGTATTTGCATTATCTGTTGGGATATGATTTGGTTTCTACAGATGGGGGTACAACCTTCCAATGCTTGATGGAATCAGAAGACTACATATGGTTTCTTGTCAATGTGTTTGTGAATTTGGAACTTGTGATTTATTCTCTGTTACCTTTTGTTTGTCTCATTTTCACCAACGCCATTCTGGTATGGAAGCTGTCCTCCTCTGTAAAAGATGCTCGAAGTACGTTAAGCCAAGGAAATGTAGACCAAGTGCTGGCTCGAACTAAAACTGCCAACCGTGTGACCTTGACAGTGGTTGTGGTGTCCCTGACCTTCATAATCCTGACTCTACCAGGTTCCATTTATTTCATTGTGTTCTACTTTTCTCGAAAGTATCATCTAGTGAAGGGGTACGAATATGCTAAAATTTACCTGTTTTACAATATCACATTTATCTTACTTGTCAGCAACAGTGCTGTGAATTTCTACCTCTACTGCCTGACTGGAAGCAGGTTTAGGAAAGAGTTTCTTCAGATTATTGGATGTGGGAGGAGCAGACAAAAGCATGATGGATCATCTGCCGCAAAGGCTATCCCAAAGCAGTCTTCTTAAGAGCTTCATTTGTATGATGATTGTGAGAAAACAGTGGATTGATCATGAATTGCACACCAGCATGTCTTGATTGTTTTCTTTTTTTTTTTCCACAGGGGTTTGGTTGTGATGTGACTCTGGTAGTAGAATGCCATGAATTGATTTTGAATTGAAAGCTGAATCGAGTGTCTTTATTACACTTTGAAGACTTTAAAAAAAAAGGATGAGTTGATGATAAATTAGTGTACATCATGTTTGTTTGTGTTGTTTTAGTATTTCTTATTTTGGGGT
>JASPKP010000274.1:12500-30000 GCA_030674155.1 Stramonita haemastoma | reverse complement strand
AGAGAGAGAGAGATAGAGAGAAGGCAAGGCAAGGCAAGGGAAAAGGCAAAATTCTTTTATTCGAGGATAATAGATAAGCACTCATGTGCTTTTTTACATCCAGTCCCCGCCCTTTTCAGGGAAAACATCAAGATAAAAAGATACTAAACAGTAAAACTATATGCAGTACCAAACAACATAAAGGAATAAGGACATTATACATAATAAGATAATAAAAATGCACACTTTCAGAAGACGAAAATCAGAAGCCACAATAAAATGATTTTGATTATAAAAGAAAAGAAAAGCGTTAATAGATAAAGAGCAACCAAAGAAACATAATGAAATAAAAAAACTTAGCAACCAAGAAAAGTCCACCCAAAAATAATTAGCTATGTAACCCCCCTCACAAAACGTATTTTTGTGTTTGGCGTTACTAAGCGTTAGGTGCAGTAACTCCCTTGTAGAGTTGAGTGATCGCCCCTTGAAAAGATATGCCTATCGGGATACTTCTGTTTTTTAAATCTCACTTCCTGCCTGGGGCTAGTGAGGGAAAGACGCGTGACAGAGACTCGCTTCTCGCTGAGTCTAGATGTTCCCCATTAAGGTTGGTTTATCTTGTTAATTTTGTTTTTGATCAAACTATCTGTTTAAGCAAATTTCAGCTTAATTCAGAATAGTTTTGGAGGGTTCATGAAATCTATATGTTTGATTTAATTTCACAGGCTTTCAACCTGTGAATTAACAGTGAACATAAGTGATCGCTTCTTTGTTCGAAGCGTGGGGTAAATTTTGGCGCGTCATGGTTTTTGTTGTAAACTTAATTTTTGGTAGAATATTGTTCAGTTATTAAAATGCTGGAAATATTCTAGTATGACTTTACACTACAAATGTATGGGTGTGAAGGACTACTTAATGATTTTATCACTACGAATTCTGACGTATTTGTGATATATCATTTAGGAAATTCAAACAGTTGAAATATCAGTGGGGGCACTAATTTAAATTGAGAGGCTTTTAGCCTGTGAATTAACAGTGAGACCTATTGGTTGTTTTGAACAAAGCATGTAAATGTTGACACAGTCATGGTTTTTGTTGTATGTTTAATTTGTGGTAGAATATTGTTCAGCTATTATTAAACTGCTGGAAATATTCTAGTGTGGCTTTACACTACAAATAATTATATGGGTGTGAAAGCCTATTTGATTTTCAAAAGAATTTTATTTGTTAAGATTTGTGATTTATTTGTAATAAATCACGTAGCAATTTTAAAACAGGTGGAATGGCATTGGAATGTCATTGTGGACATTTATTTAAAATAAATTAGTCCCTTTTATTAATGTTTGCACAGTTTCATAGGATGGACCATCCTCTGTCCTAAAGTAAATGAGACATGTTGTGAGACAAGTTATTAAAATTATGTAGTGATGATTTTATTATTAGAATTGTGATTTATTTGTGATAAATCATTTAGTAATTCTAAAACAGGTGTAATGACATTGGAATGTCATTGTGGACATTTATTTAAAATAAATTAGTCCTTCTTAATAATGTTGGCACAGTTTTTAAGGATGGACCATCATCTGTCCTAAAGTAAACGAGATATGTTGGGATGCTTGCACAGTTTCATAGGATGGACCATCATCTGTCCTAAAGTAAATGAAAGGTAATACTAACTACTAAAATTATGTAATAATTTTAGAGGTGATGTTAGATTGTTCTGAGAATATTTAATTCTCACAAGAATGGCAAACTGGATAGGGTGAAAGTATCTTTTGGTAATTGAGCTTAGTGTTGTAAACAAGCTCAATGATGGATTGTTTTGTGGTGATGTTTTTTACATTGTATGTTCTTTTGATTACAGGAACATCGATCAGCTTTTTTCTGTCACCTTCTCCTCGCACCATCATCCCCTCCCCACTCCTTCCATCTGTGCCTAAACTAAGAATGAGCCATTGATTTTAAAATATGAGGAATTAAAACAGAATATCTTTTGTTTTTTAATTGTACTTGTAGTACAATTAGTCATTGGTGTTTTGTGTAATGTGGTAGTGTTGTAGATTGTGTTGTGGAATATATGTTGAAAACCCAATTCGCTCGGTCTGGAGTCGCATTGAATGAATGGTGTTATTCGTCACGTTCAGTGTGTTCAGTGTGGCTGCTGAGTGAGTTGAGGTTAATTGATTTCACTTAACCTACTCCCTACCTCTTCTATATTTTCTTTTCCCTCTATTTTTCTACTATCCTCTTACTATCCCCCCTTTATCACTCCCCGGCCCATAAGTAGCTGAGCCCTACTCTTCTTTAGGGTTACTGAAGAAAATAGGAATTATTCTAGGACTCTAAATTCCTGGTACCAAATTAGGCGGAACGGAATTAGAGTGGCGCCTTAGATAATTCCCGTGTAGGACCCGTTACATTTCTGGCGCGCAATGTGGGGCTAGGGAGTGTTTTTCTATTAGTTTGTTTTGAAGTTGAAACTCCACTGTGAGTGGATGTTTGCGATCTCTGTGGAACTTTGAATTTCACAAGGTGTAACGTCTTTTGTGTGTGTTTGAAAATTTTAATTTTCACTGGAAGTGAAAGTGTAGGCAAAATTAAATTTTTGCAGTGAGCAAAAATTTTGCTCTGAGAAGGAATTTTTGTTAGCTTAATTAATTTTTGGCTAACAGTGTTGTGAAATTTTTTGCAGGAAATTAAAATTTCAGAGGAAGTGAAGTTTTGGTAACAGCAAAATTGTAATTTTGCTGAGAGCAGAAATGTTGCTCTGATAATTTTGTTGTTAGCTTAATTAATTTTTGGCTAACAGTTTTGGTAAAGTTGTGTAGGATTTTTTTTTTAAATTCCTAGGGAAACAAAATTTTTGTAATGGAATTTTAAATGATAACTGTAAGTCCAGTTTCCTCATACATTAAGATCATGGCCAGTCGAAGTGAAGAGCCAGATGTGAGAGAAGAGCCCGAGACGAGCAGACCTGGGGACCCTGACCAGACACTACTGAACCGAGTAGCTTTCCTGGAAGAAGAGAACCAGAGGCTACGGGAACGGCTGGAGCATGTCCTGGAGTTACAGGAAAATTCCGCCCGCCTCCAGCACGGACCTATCCATGTGTCTGTTGCAGCCCCAGCACCTCTGCCACGTCTTGGAGTCTTCACCGGCACCAACCCCACCGGAGCTCAGGAAGTCAGCTTCTCCGAGTGGAAGAAGCGTGTCAACGTCCTGACCAGGGAAGTCACCTCCCCAGCCGACGCCCTGGCCAGAGTACGAGGCAGCCTGCAGGATTTGGCGTGGGAGCACGTCAAACACTGCAGGTCAGTGACAGAGATCATCGCCACACTGTCAAGTATCTATGCCAGTGTGGAGACACCGGTGGAATCACTAACCAAGTTCCTGGGACAGAGGATGACAAAAAAGGACACACCATCTTCCTTCCTCACCAGCCTCTGGTCCCAGTTCAACAAAATCAACGAAGACGAACACTATACCTTGGGCGAGTGTGCCAAGAAAGTGTACTTCGTCTTCATGGACAATCTGAGGCATCAGCACCCATTGCTGACCTCAGATTTACGCAACGAATTCGGACGTCCGGGCTGCGCCTCTCCCGATTTAACTGCCGTAACCAAGTCAGTGCAGCAGTTAGAAGGTCAACTACCATCAACCACCAGAGACGCAGCAAGCCATCCACACCAGGTACAACCGGGTGTGGAAATCAACTACAAGAAGTTGGCTGTGCTGGTGGCAGAACAGCTGAAGGGGGAGCATCATAACAGGGACGCCCCAAAGCACACCAAGGGCCCTTATTACAAGTGCGGGAAGTCGGGACATTTTGCAATAGAATGCAGGTCCAGACCAACCGTCTTGACCCAGACTCCGCAGACACCGGCGACCACCTTGAAACCAGCAGAAAAAGGGAAACGCCCTTTAAACTTCAAGAAGTCACCGGCAGTGGGCAACCAGTGACAACTTCTCCTGACGCCCAACAAACCACCAATACCAAAGACAGTAGGGACAAAATTATTCATAGTGTAAAACTCCGAAGTCCTGCCTGTGTTACACTGAAACCCGGCAAAACCTTGGGACTTCATGGTGTGATACAGGGTGTGGCGGGCGAGATCAAACTACTGCCCAGGACAACGGACAGATTACCGAAAGGATTAGAGATTAGTAGTGATTTGAGTAAGAAAGATAAGGATGTGTTAGTTAGTTTAATGTTGATGAATAGTTTGACAGATTTTGATGTAGTTGTAACAGGTAGTGATATTTTAGTTCAGGTTGAAGTCAGGAGTTGTCATGTTTCAGGTTCCTCTTCACCTCTAGATACCTTAGTTGGTCCTAGTTGTGAGTCCGCTATCAGAGTGGATGATGTCACCAGTAGATGCTTGATTGACAGTGGTTCACAAGTAACCATTGTTAGCGAGTCATTTTTTAAGCAGCATCTTTCCCATATTCCCCTGGAGGAATTGGGAAATCAGCTTAAAATCACAGGAGCGGGAGGGCATTCTGTCCCGTATTTAGGGTATATATCTGTTGATGTGTCCCTTCCTCTTGATGTTGTCGGTACTGATGATCCGGTGACAACAATGGCAGTTGTTTGTCCCGATACTGATTTCTCATCCAAAGTACCAATCATTGTTGGCACTAATACGTTCCAACTGCTAGCACAAAAATGTTCGGAGAAGACTGGCAAGTATTTTGCATCTGTACTCCCCATAACGAATGAAGTCTCCTACATTTACAGAGATCTGCCCCCCTAATCAGAGTGGTAGACTGGGTTCTGTAACCATCTGTGGGAATGTAGTTGTACCTGCTGGGGAAACTATAGATGTCAAGTGTGCTGCTCAAGCAGAGGTTCCCTGTACTAGAGATGCAGTTCTAGTGCAGGAACCTACCATTGATGTATTACCTGAAGGTCTGAGAGTGGTTAGTTGGAAAGCACCGACTAATTCCCTCCCTTCATTGAATATTTTTGTTTGCAATGATACTAATCATGACATAGTATTGAAGAAGCACCAAGTGGTGGCTGATATTTTCATGTTTTCTTGTGAGTATAATGTTGATGATGTTTTGTCTGCATTATCTCCCAAAAATGATGTTGATGTGTTGCATGTTAGTTCATGTACTGTTGATGCTGGTAAGACCAGTGCAGATGAGGAAGCTATGTCAGGGATCCAGTTTAAGTTCAGTGACAGTGCCCCACCACAGTGGAAGGAAAGGTTTAGCAAAAGGCTAAATGAGTATTCTGATGTGTTCATAACGTCAGAATTTGATATCGGTAGGGCTGAGACTGAACATCCTTTTGACATAGAACTAGAACCTGGTCCAGAGATACGGGAGAGAGCAAGACCACTGTCTCCTAAAGATTTTGAAGAGTGTAGGCAGCATATCCAGGGGCTGTTGGATGCAAAGATTATCCGACCTTCAAACTCCCCTTTTGCTAGTCCTATTGTCCTCGTTAGAAAGAAGTCGGGTGCGTTGCGAATGTGCATTGATTACAGGAAAGTAAATGCTCGCACAATTAGGGATAGTTATTCCATCCCTAAGATAGAGGATCTTTTTCTAACTTTGAATGGTGCAAAGTTCTTCACTGTGATGGATCTTTGCAAGGCATACTATCAGGTCCCAATGACAGAAAGGGCAAGAAAGATTTCAGCCTTTATCACTCCTTTTGGTTTGTTTGAGTGGGATAGGTTGAGTCAAGGTTTAGTGAATGCTCCTGCGTGTTTTCAGAGATTGATGGAAACCGTTTTCAGTGACATGAACCTTGTAGAACTGATTGTCTTCTTGGATGACATACTCATTCATGCCAAGACGTTGGAAGAATTAGAGGGGAGAACCATCAGGGTACTAGAGAGGTTGCGCAAGTATAACCTTAAGCTAGATCCAGCAAAGTGCACTTTTGGAGCCACTGAGATCAAGCACTTGGGTTACTTGATTTCTGAAGGCACAATACGTCCTGACCCTGAGAAGATTAGTGCTGTCACCACATGGCCAAAGCCTACGACAGTAAAAGAAATCAAAAGTTTTATTGGTTTTGCAGGTTTCTACCGTAGGTTTATTCCAAACTTTTCTAGCATGGCAAAACCAATGAATGACCTCACTGTTGGGTATGTCCCCAGTAGAGCTAAAACTCAGAAGAACAAGAAAAAGGCATTGCTGACCCTGTCGTCAGACATAACCCACCTGTGGGGAGAGGAACAGGAAAAGTCTTTTGAGACTTTGAAAAAAGCTTTGACAACTTGTCCAGTCTTAGGGATAGCGGATCGTACCAAACCCTTTGTTCTCCACGGTGATGCAAGTGGTACAGGTTTAGGTGCAGTTCTGTATCAGGAATTTGATGGAAAGTTGAAGGTCATTGCTTATGCCAGTCGTGGTTTGAATAAATCAGAGAAGAACTATCCGGCACATAAGCGTGAGTTTTTAGCATTGAAGTGGGCAATGAGCGATAAGTTCAGTGACTATTTGCTAGGAACTCCAGTGACAGTTGTGACTGATAATAACCCGTTATGTTACATCCTAAAGAATGCAAAACTGGATGCAACTAGTCACCGCTGGCTGACAGCCCTGTCATTGTTCGACTTTCAGTTGAGGTATAAGAAAGGTTCCTCGCACATAGATGCTGATGCTCTGTCTAGAAGAGCACAAGATCCTCCTGATGATGACGAAGAATATTGTCAACAGATGGAGAAGATACAGTGTTTAGTTGAAAAGGCAAGTGCTTTTGACAACTTAAAAGAGGAAGATGTTGTAGTTGTGGGACAGGATTCTTTTAATGCTATTTTTTCTGTCCACAATGTCAAACATGATGTTCATTGTATGTGACATACAGTAACCAAAGAGGTTGATGATGATTTTGATGCCATGTTGACTAATAAGGGTGATGATGTGATTCCTGGGATAGATCAACTGGTGAAGGATCCGCAAGAGGTTCCAGACAATGTAATGGAACCATGCCATAGCCCACAGATAGAGTCTGTATCTCTATCAGATTGGGAAAAGTTGCAGAGAGCGAATGAGACGATAGCAATTGTCATAGATTGCCTAGAGCAAAAGGAGACTTTGAACCCCAAAGAAAAGCAAAATGCCTCGCATGACCTGAAGGTATATGCGCGTAAACAAAACAAATTAGTTTTGAGAAAATGGTATTGTACCAAAAGACTACAGGACTCAACGGGGTGGATACATTTCAGTTGGTCATCCCAGAATCACACCGCAAAGAAGCTTTGTGTGGAGTGCATGAGGATCTGTACCATACCAGTTTTGACAATGCCATCAAACAGGCACGTCAAAGGTTTTTCTGGCCATACATGGCACGGGATCTTGAAAAGAAGTTGGAGGGGTGTAGAAGATGTATACATAGGGGAGCTCCATCCCAGAAGGCCCCCATGAATAGTATTATTTCTGCATTTCCTCTAGAACTTTTGTCCATTGATTTTTTGACAATTGATGTGAAGGGAAAGAAGCAAGATGTTCTTGTGGTGCTTGATCATTTTACCAAGTTTGCAATTGCAGTTTGCACAAAGGATCAAACAGCTAAAACTGTTGCAAAGGCTTTGTGGAACAATGTCTTTATGACATATGGTTTTCCAAAGAGGATTTTGACAGATCAAGGTCGTGACTTCGAGTCAAAATTGATCAAAGAAGTTTGTCAAGTTGCAGGTATTAAGAAGTGTCGTACCACTCCTTACCATCCATCAGGTAATCCTGTTGAGAGGTGGAATCGCACCTTGATAAACATGTTGAGGAGTCTGGAGGATGCGCAAAAGTTGGACTGGAGGAAAAGTCTACCTTCTGTTGTCCATGCGTATAATTGTTGCATTCACCAGAGTACAGGTTTCAGTCCATATTTTTTTGTTTTTTGGGCGACACCCTAGGTTACCAATTGATTTAGCCTTTGGTATCGACTTAGAACAAGCGGGGAAAGCTTCTCCTAGGGAGTATGTGAAGACTTTGAAGCAGCAGCTTCAGAGGGCCTATGATACTGCAAAGGAAAACACGATCAAGATGAGTCAGAGGAACAAAGTTCGTTATGACTCTACAGCTCATGCAGCAGAGCTGGAGTGTGGGGATCGTGTGTTAGTTCGAAGACTGGGACCATTGACGAAGATCCATTCTAAAGTGACAGACAAGTGGGAGACTGATGTCTATCTGGTTATAGGCAAGGCTGATGACCTGCCTGTATACACAGTTCAGCGTGAGTCAGGGGAAGGTTCGAGACGAACACTTCATAGGAACTTGCTGTTACCTTTAGGGTCTTTGTGTGTTGAGGTTGCACCAGTTGGAGCAGATAGGCCATCACACATAAAGGAAAGGAAAAGGGAATGGTTGAAAACCCCTTTACCAGAGGAAGAAGACGAAGAAGAAGAGTCAGATGTTGTTTATGAAACAACACTGTCCGTGCCCCCTAGTTTGAGAGTAGATGCACCAGAGTTGTTCCTTGATGTTGTTGAAGAAAACATTCAAGAGGACATTGAAGGCTTGCAAGCTGGTGGCATAGGATTTGATGATTCCAGTCAGGAAGAATCAAAATCACAGCCAGAGCAGGTACTAAGGAGGTCAACTAGACAGAGAAGACCAGTTAAGCGACTTAACTTGACTCACTGGTGTAATATAGTACCTGAGTAGTAGGAACTACACGAGGACTCGCATCAATTAAAATGAATCATATTCATTTCTAATAATGATGAAAGATCTTTCTGGATGATGTTTGATCGTTATGGATAATTCTCCATGTTTGGATTTTTCTTTCTGGTGTGTGAACAAATGTATGGGTTTTGATGTGAATGTTTGGTTTTGTTGCACATTTGTAGGGTGTGACTTTGTGAGCCCTTACAGTTTATTTTGGTTTTATGTTTCCTACATTTTTAAGAATGTGAAATGTTTTTGTGTGCTGGGTTTTGTTTGCAGTACCCAAATCAGATGGGTAGATGTGTATAATCAAAATCAACCAGGGACTTTAAAAGGTTTTGTCTAAAATGAGTTTTTAGGATAAACGTTGATACCCACCTTGAATTGGGTATGCATTTTTGTTCAAGCTGAAGACTTGAAGGTTTTTTACCCCTGAGAGGGTAGAGTTTTTTGTTTGTTTGAAATGTTGGCACTTTTTTGGAAAAAAAGATAGCAACATTTTCCTGCGAAGGGTGTGTGTAACCCCCCTCACAAAACGTATTTTTGTGTTTGGCGTTACTAAGCGTTAGGTGCAGTAACTCCCTTGTAGAGTTGAGTGATCGCCCCTTGAAAAGATATGCCTATCGGGATACTTCTGTTTTTTAAATCTCACTTCCTGCCTGGGGCTAGTGAGGAAAAGACGCGTGACAGAGACTCGCTTCTCGCTGAGTCTAGATGTTCCCCATTAAGGTTGGTTTATCTTGTTAATTTTGTTTTTGATCAAACTATCTGTTTAAGCAAATTTCAGCTTAATTCAGAATAGTTTTGGAGGGTTCATGAAATCTATATGTTTGATTTAATTTCACAGGCTTTCAACCTGTGAATTAACAGTGAACATAAGTGATTGCTTCTTTGTTCGAAGCGTGGGGTAAATTTTGGCGCGTCATGGTTTTTGTTGTAAACTTAATTTTTGGTAGAATATTGTTCAGTTATTAAAATGCTGGAAATATTCTAGTATGACTTTACACTACAAATGTATGGGTGTGAAGGACTACTTAATGATTTTATCACTACGAATTCTGACGTATTTGTGATATATCATTTAGGAAATTCAAACAGTTGAAATATCAGTGGGGGCATTAATTTAAATTGAGAGGCTTTTAGCCTGTGAATTAACAGTGAGACTTATTGGTTGTTTTGAACAAAGCATGTAAATGTTGACACAGTCATGGTTTTTGTTGTATGTTTAATTTGTGGTAGAATATTGTTCAGCTATTATTAAACTGCTGGAAATATTCTAGTGTGGCTTTACACTACAAATATATGGGTGTGAAAGCCTATTTGATTTTCAAAAGAATTTTATTTGTTAAGATTTGTGATTTATTTGTTATAAATCACGTAGCAATTTTAAAACAGGTGGAATGGCATTGGAATGTCATTGTGGACATTTATTTAAAATAAATTAGTCCCTTTTATTAATGTTTGCACAGTTTCATAGGATGGACCATCCTCTGTCCTAAAGTAAATGAGACATGTTGTGAGACAAGTTATTAAAATTATGTAGTGATGATTTTATTATTAGAATTGTGATTTATTTGTGATAAATCATTTAGTAATTCTAAAACAGGTGTAATGACATTGGAATGGCATTGTGGACATTTATTTAAAATAAATATGTCCTTCTTAATAATGTTGGCACAGTTTTTAGGATGGACCATCATCTGTCCTAAAGTAAACGAGATATGTTGGGATGCTTGCACAGTTTCATAGGATGGACCATCATCTGTCCTAAAGTAAATGAAAGGTAATACTAATGTAACCCCCCTCACAAAAACGTATTTTTGTGTTTGGCGTTACTAAGCGTCAAGTGCAGTAACTCCCTTGTAGAGTTGAGTGATCGCCCCTTAAAAAAAGAGTGCCTATCGGGATACTACTGTTTTTTAAATCTCACTTCCTGCCTGGGGCTAGTGAGGGAAAGACGTGTGACAGAGACTCGCTCCTGAGTCTAGATGTTCCCCATTAAGGTGATTCTATTTTCTTAACTTCGTTTTTGATCAAACTATCTGTTTAAGCAAATTTCAGTTTAATTCAGAATAGTTTTGGAAGGTTCATGAAATCTATATGTTTGATTTAATTTCACAGGCTTTCAACCTGTGAATTAACAGTGAACGTAACTTCGTACGTACCATGTACGTGATCGCTTCGAACAAAGGAAGCGTGGGGGGAATTTTGGCGCCATCATGGTCTTTGTTGCAAGTTTAATGTTTGGTAGGATATTGTTCAGCTATTGAAATGCTGGAAATATTCTAGTATGACTTTACACTACAGATGTATGGGTGTGAAGGACTACTTAATTTTTGTAATGATTTTATCACTACGAATTCTGACGTATTTGTGATATGTCATTTAGAAAATTCAAACAGTTGAAAAATCAGTGGGGGCATTAATTTAAATTGAGAGGCTTTTAGCCTGTGAATTAACAGTGAGACTTAGTGGTTGTTTTGAACAAAGCATGTAAATGTTGACACAGTCATGGTTTTTGTTGTATGTTTAATTTTTGGTAGAATATCGTTCAGCTATTATTAAAATGCTGGAAATATTCTAGTGTGGCTTTACACTACAAATATATGGGTGTGAAGGCTTATTTTTATCATTAAGAATGGTGATTTATTTATAATAAATCATGTAGCAATTTTAAAACAGGTGGAATGGCATTGGAATGTCATTGTGGACATTTATTTAAAATAAACTAGTCCCTTTTATTAATGTTTGCACAGTTTCATAGGATGGACCATCCTCTGTCCTAAAGTAAATGAGACATGCTGTGAGACAAGTTATTAAAATTATGTAGTGATGATTTTATTATTAGAATTGTGATTTATTTGTGATAAATCATTTAGTAATTCTAAAACAGGTATAATGGCATTGGAATGGCATTGTGGACATTTATTTAAATTAAATCAGTCCTTCTTAATAATGTTGGCACAGTTTCATAGGATGGACCATCATCTGTCCTAAAGTAAATGAAATATGTTGGGATGCTTGCACAGTTTCATAGGATGGACCATCATCTGTCCTAAAGTAAATAAAACGTGTGTAATGGCTAACTACTAAAATTATGAAATAATTTTAGAGGTTGTGTTAGTTTGTTTTGAGAATATTTAATTCTCATGAGTATTGTAAACTAGCTCAGTGATGGATAATTTTGTGGTGATGTTTTTTACATTGTATGTTCTTTTGATTACAGGAACATCGTCGCTTTTTCTGTCACCTTCTCCTCACACCATCATCCCATCCCCACTCCTTCCATCTGTGCCTAAACTAGATTGAGCCATTGATTTTTGATGTATGAAAAACTAGGACAGATTATACTTTGTTTTTTCTTAATTGTACTTGTAGTACAGTTAGTCATTGGTGTTTTGTGTAATGTGGTAGTGTTGTAGGTTGTGTTGTGGAATATATGTTATAAACCCAATTTACTCGGTCTGGAGTCACATTGAATGAATGGTGTTATTCGTCACGTTCAGTGTGTTCAGTGTGGCTGCTGAGTGAGTTGAGGTTAGTTAATTTCACTTCACCTACTTTCCTACCTCTTCTATATTTTCTTTTCCCCTATTTTTCTACTATCCTCTTTTCTATCCCCCCCTTTATCACTCCCCGGCCCATAAGTAGCTGAGCCCTACTCTTCTTTAGGGTTACTGAAGAAAATAGGAATTATTCTAAAACTCTAAGATTTCCGGTACCGAATCAGACGGAACGGGAATTAGAGTGGCGACTTAGATAATTCCCGTGTAGGACCCGTTACATTTCTGGCGCCCAATGTGGGGCTAGGGAGTGTTTTTCTGTTAGTCTGTTTTGAAGCTGCAACTCCACCGTGAGTGGATGTTTGCGATCTTTGTGGAACTTTGAATTTCACAAGGTGTGACGTCTTTTGTGTGTGTTTGAAAGTTTAAATTTCACTGAAAGTGAAAGCGTAGGCAAAATTTAAATTTTGCAGTGAGCAAAAATTTTGATCGGAAAAAGAATTTTTTGGCTGTTAGCTAAATTAATTTTTGGCTTACAGAGTAAGTGAAATTTTGGTTAGCAAAATTGTGATTTTGCTGAGAGCAGCAATAATGCTCTGATAATTTTTTGTCGTTAGCTTAAATTAATTTTTTGCTAACAGTTTGATAAAGTTGTGTAGAAATTTTTTAAATTCCCCAAAAAAAAGATAAACAAAAATTTTTAATGGATTTTTGAACAGGTTAATTGTAAGTCCAGTTCTTAATACAATAAGATCATGATTAGTCAAAGTGAGGGACCAGAGATGAAGCAACTGGGAGATGATGGGGTACGAGCAAGGGTGACTGCGGTTGAGGAGAACTGGCAGTTACGGGAGACGCTCACTGCCCTGGAGGAAGGTCACCGCCTGTTGAGGGAGAGGGTCGACAAGCAGGATGCTGAGATGGCAGCCCTGCTACAGACCAGGATCCAGGTCCACGTGGTGCCATCTACGCCTTTGGCACCGCTTGGCACCTTCACAGGATTGAGGCCAACAGGTGGTGATGAGGTCGACTTTGCGAAGTGGGAGGAGCAAGTCGATGTGCTGATGAGAGGGAACGACTCCCCCTCTGATGTGTTGGCCAGTGTTCGGCGCAGTCTGCGTGGTGTGGCATGGGAGCTTGCCAAGTCCTGCTCTTCTGCCATGGACATTGTCAGCCGTCTAAGTGATGTGTTTGGCTGTGTAAAAACCCAAGTGGAACTGCTGGCCGAGTTCTTACTGATGCGGATGGACAAAAGTGACAATCCATCGGACTTTCTGGCGCATGTGTGGTTAAATTTTATTCGGTTGAATAAGTGTGATTTGTATTCGCATGATGAGTGTGCCAGAAACGTTTATTTTGTGTTCATGAATAGTTTCATGTCATGTGAGCCCATTATGGCTTGGGAACTTAAGTCTGAGTTCGGCAGACCAGGTTCTGCGTCGCCTGACTTGACCTCACTGTTGAAGTCAGTCAGGCAGTTAGAGGAAGCATCCTCAAAGCTTATGTCAGCTGTGACGGGCCGGACACATCAGGAACATGCAAAAGTGGCTATCAACTATAAAGAGTTGGCAGGCATGGTGGCAGAGAGACTCAGAGGCCACTCAAAGAAGCCGAAAAGTTCCTGCTACCGATGCAAAGGTGTTGGCCACGTTGTTCGTGATTGCCCGGTCAAGTCGCAGTTGGCAAAGCGGAGAAAGAAGGCTACTAAAGCCGAAGTCAGTAAGAACGGGGTTTCTGCAAAACCCGAAGAATCCTCCTGGGTTTCTGTGAAGCCTGAAAAATCCTCCTACAGGAACAAACCCGGCTGCTACATACCGCCACATCGGCGAGGTAATTGTAGTAGTCAGGGTGGTGTTCGGAAAGTATGCGACCAGAAAGTGGTTGTGGATGGTAGCCCTAGAGGCAACCATCGGGACAATGTTCATTTTCCTCACCTTTCCAGAAGGAAATGGTGCAGAGGAAAAGACGGTCCAAGTGATTTTCCCGATCAGAAGGGAAAAAAGGGTTGTGGTCAAGGCATTGGTGCTTCCAAGCCTCTTACCAACAACCGGGGGGATGCCCTGAAAGGTGGCTCCCGTAAAAGGCGTAAGCGTTTGCCAATTGGTCAGAGGAGTTCTTTGTCTAGTGTGGGTAGGCCTGACTGGGAAAAGTCCACCCCAGAGAAGACGGAATGGAAGCCAGTGCCTGCACCAAGGAGATCTATTTTGCATAGAGATCCTGTTAGCGTTCAAACTCCGGATCTGACCGACAGGTGTGATTCTGTTCCTGTGCAACCTAAACAGTTGCAGGAAGAGAAGGAGGGTGTATGTCAGCAACCAAGGGTGGTCTTGAGATTGCTGTAATTCTTGTGTATGGTTTTGTTTTACTGCATATTTGCAGAGGGTGACTTTATGAGTCTACAAGTTTACATTTTTGAAGGTTTCTGTTTTGCTGCTAATTTGCAGGGTGTGACTTTTTGAGTCCACAGGTTTATGTTTTTATGAATGTTTGTCTTGCTGCATATTTGCAGGGTGTGACTTTGTGGAGAGTCATGTTTGGGTTTAGATTCCTACATGTTTTCAAAATGTGGAATGTTTCTGTGCGTTGAGTTCTGTTTTCAGTATCCAAATTAGATTGGGTAGATATGCAGAATCAAAATCAACCAGAGACTTTAAAAGGTTTTGTCTGAAATGATTTTTTAGGATAAACGTTGATACCCACCTTGGATTGGGTATGCATTTTTGTTCAAGCTGAAGACTTGAAGGTTTTTTACCCCCAAGAGGGTAGAGTTTTTGTTTGTTTGAAATGTTGGCACTTTTTTGGAAAAAAAGATAGCAACATTTTCCTGCGAAGGGTGTGTGTAACCCCCCTCACAAAAACGTATTTTTGTGTTTGGGTTACTAAGCGTCAAGTGCAGTAACTCCCTTGTAGAGTTGAGTGATCGCCCCTTAAAAAAGAGTGCCTATCGGGATACTACTGTTTTTTAAATCTCACTTCCTGCCTGGGGCTAGTGAGGGAAAGACGTGTGACAGAGACTCGCTCCTGAGTCTAGATGTTCCCCATTAAGGTGATTCTATTTTCTTAACTTCGTTTTTGATCAAACTATCTGTTTAAGCAAATTTCAGTTTAATTCAGAATAGTTTTGGAAGGTTCATGAAATCTATATGTTTGATTTAATTTCACAGGCTTTCAACCTGTGAATTAACAGTGAACGTAACTTCCTACGTACCATGTACGTGATCACTTCGAACAAAGGAAGCGTGGGGGGAATTTTGGCGCCATCATGGTCTTTGTTGCAAGTTTAATGTTTGGTAGGATATTGTTCAGCTATTAAAATGCTGGAAATATTCTAGTATGACTTTACACTACAGATGTATGGGTGTGAAGGACTACTTAATTTTTGTAATGATTTTATCACTACGAATTCTGACGTATTTGTGATATGTCATTTAGAAAATTCAAACAGTTGAAAAATCAGTGGGGGCATTAATTTAAATTGAGAGGCTTTTAGCCTGTGAATTAACAGTGAGACTTAGTGGTTGTTTTGAACAAAGCATGTAAATGTTGACACAGTCATGGTTTTTGTTGTATGTTTAATTTTTGGTAGAATATCGTTCAGCTATTATTAAAATGCTGGAAATATTCGAGTGTGGCTTTACAATACAAATATATGGGTGTGAAGGCCTATTTTTATCATTAAGAATGGTGATTTATTTATAATAAATCATGTAGCAATTTTAAAACAGGTGGAATGGCATTGGAATGTCATTGTGGACATTTATTTAAAATAAACTAGTCCCTTTTATTAATGTTTGCACAGTTTCATAGGATGGACCATCCTCTGTCCTAAAGTAAATGAGACATGCTGTGAGACAAGTTATTAAAATTATGTAGTGATGATTTTATTATTAGAATTGTGATTTATTTGTGATAAATCATTTAGTAATTCTAAAACAGGTGTAATGGCATTGGAATGTCATTGTGGACATTTATTTAAAATAAATCAGTCCTTCTTAATAATGTTGGCACAGTTTCATAGGATGGACCATCATCTGTCCTAAAGTAAATGAAATATGTTGGGATGCTTGCACAGTTTCATAGGATGGACCATCATCTGTCCTAAAGTAAATAAAACGTGTGTAATGGCTAACTACTAAAATTATGAAATAATTTTAGAGGTTATGTTAGTTTGTTTTGAGAATATTTAATTCTCATGAGTATTGTAAACTAGCTCAGTGATGGATAATTTTGTGGTGATGTTTTTCACATTGTATGTTCTTTTGATTACAGGAACATCGTCGCTTTTTCTGTCACCTTCTCCTCACACCATCATCCCATCCCCACTCCTTCCATCTGTGCCTAAACTAGATTGAGCCATTGATTTTTGATGTATGAAAAACTAGGACAGATTATACTTTGTTTTTTCTTAATTGTACTTGTAGTACAGTTAGTCATTGGTGTTTTGTGTAATGTGGTAGTGTTGTAGGTTGTGTTGTGGAATATATGTTATAAACCCAATTTACTGGGTCTGGAGTCACATTGAATGAATGGTGTTATTCATCACGTTCAGTGTGTTCAGTGTGGCTGCTGAGTGAGTTGAGGTTAGTTAATTTCACTTCACCTACTTTCCTACCTCTTCTATATTTCTTTTCCCCTATTTTTCTACTATCCTCTTTTCTATCCCCCCTTTATCACTCCCCGGCCCATAAGTAGCTGAGCCCTACTCTTCTTTAGGGTTACTGAAGAAAATAGGAATTATTCTAGGACTCGTAAGATTTCCGGTACCGAATTAGACGGAACGGGAATTAGAGTGGCGACTTAGATAATTCCCGTGTAGGACCCGTTACACTAACTACTAAAATTATGTAATAATTTTAGAAGTGATGTTAGATTGTTCTGAGAATATTTAATTCTCACAAGAATGGCAAACTGGATAGGGTGAAAGTACCTTTTGGTAATTGAGCTTAGTGTTGTAAACAAGCTCAATGATGGATTGTTTTGTGGTGATGTTTTTTACATTGTATGTTCTTTTGATTACAGGAACATCGATCAGCTTTTTCTGTCACCTTCTCCTCGCACCATCATCCCCTCCCCACTCCTTCCATCTGTGCCTAAACTAAGAATGAGCCATTGATTTTAAAATATGAGGAATTAGAACAGAATATCTTTTTTTTTTAATTGTACTTGTAGTACAATTAGTCATTGGTGTTTTGTGTAATGTGGTAGTGTTGTAGATTGTGTTGTGGAATATATGTTGAAAACCCAATTCGCTTGGTCTGGAGTCGCATTGAATGAATGGTGTTATTCGTCATGTTCAGTGTGTTCAGTGTGGCTGCTGAGTGAGTTGAGGTTAATTAATTTCACTTAACCTACTCCCTACCTCTTCTATATTTCTTTTCCCTCTATTTTTCTAC
>JASPKP010000274.1:7500-10000 GCA_030674155.1 Stramonita haemastoma | reverse complement strand
AACAGGATAAAGCCTGGCAGTTTCATCCACCATAGCCGTGTACTGATGACAGCAACTGAGCAGTCTACCTGCCCATTCTGTTCCATGGGACCCAGCTACTCTACCAAGGCCATGGGAAGCCAACCACAGGGAGAATGAGATCCACACCACTGTCTAGCATGTGGCTTCAAAAGGAACTCAGAGCAACACCAGTAAGAAGGCACTCACCCTGGCCATGATAGAAGACTTCTATCCAGAACAGGCCTGGATCCATGTCTACACAGATGGATCAGCTACAGATGCTATTTTCAATGGAGGAGCAGGTGTATTGATCAAGTACCCATCTGGAGAAGTAGAAACAGCAAACATCCCAAAAGGAACACATTGTACCAACTACCGTGCAGAAACTCAAGCCCTGAAACAAGCTGCCACCATGGTCAGACACTCCAAAGATGAATGTCAGCAAGTAGTTGTTTTCACTTATGCCCTGTCAGTCTTACAAGCTCTGTGCATAGACAAAGAAACAGAACTCCAATGGGAACTACAGTTCCTTACACAAAACAAACATGTAACGCTGCAATGGATTCCTGCCCACTGTGGCATACCTGGCAATGAACAAGCTGATGGACTTGCAAAACAGGGGGCACAGAAAGAACAGTGTGAAAGTAGCCTTACTATCCATGAAAAGAAGACAATCATCAAATCTATGGCCCGACCTAGAGTAGAGAAGGATGACTACCACCACCTCAAAAGAGATCAAGTCACAATTCTCAGAATCCGCACTGGGCACAACAGGCTAAACCACCATATGTCCACAAAACTGAAACTTGTTCCTTCTCCCCTGTGTGCCTGTGGTAAAGAAAACCAGATAGGCGAACACATCCTTCAAGGGTGTACGCTATTCAGTGACCTGAGGAAGAAAGTGTGGCCGACGGAGGTAACCCTACAGACCCAGCTGTAAGGCCCGCGAGAGGAGCTGGAAAGGACTTGCCATTATTTTTCCCAGACACATCTGACAGTTTAGAGAGAATGAGAGAAGAAAAAGATCTAAACCATTAGAAAAACATAAACAATTTCACTTACATTCTCATTTTAAAATATATGATCTAATTAATGAAAGCCAGTCAGGTTTTGGTGAAAACCATTCTTGCCATACAGCCTTAATACAACTAATTGAGCATTGTCTTTTGAATATTAATAATAGTGAAATCACAGGAGTCCTTTTTCTAGACTTTGCTGAAGCCTTTGACGTTATTAGCCACTCTTTCCACATCAAAAAATTAAAATGCTATAACATTTCCAACCAAGCATTATCATTTTTAGACTCATTTCTCAGTAATCGTCATCAATTTGTTGAAATCGGGCCTAGGAAATCAACCTTATTACCCGTGAGATATGGAATACCACAGGGATCAATACTAGGACCCCTTCTTTTCTCCATTTATATTAATGACCTACCTCTCCATATCCATTGTTTATGTCAAATGTTTGCTGATGATACATCAGTTCAATGTAACAGAGATGATCCAAACCAGCTTGTGAAGGATATGCAGGCAAATATCAATAAAGTTATCGAATGGACAGAACTCAATCATATGTCTCTTAATTCTAATAAAACAAAATATATGTTTATAACCACCCGGCCAAAAGGACAGAAATAGCGTTCTGCATTTGCACCAATATATATCCATGGACAACAAATTGAAGAGGTAGTCTCACACAAAGTACTAGGTGCAGTAATCAACAGTTTGTCCTGGTCAGATCACATGGCCACATTAGGAAAACGAATCTCAGTAAGATTATATCAACTTAGAATTTTTTTTTCTAAATCTACAGTCACGAAAACTATTCTTTCACGCACATATTCTATCTCTTATAAATTATGTTTCTACCTTATGGGACAGTGCAAGTGAAACAAACTTAAAGCATATAAACCGCCTACATAAAAGAGCTGTTAGACTAATCTGATTGAATCCTAATACACTGACCACCACCAACTACAAAGAACTAGATATTCTTCCACTCAAAGAGAGACTGCAATTCAACAAGTATTTATGTATGTTCAATATATTAAACGGACAAACCCCAAAGAAAATTGTGGATAAATTTGTTGTCAATAAAAACAGGCCTACCCATAGACTGTTTCTGCCCAGGCCCCATAATAATCTCTATAAAACAAGCCTTGCATATTCAGGAAGAATAATGTGGAATATGGAATGACCTACCTCCTTTCTAAAACCAGTTCCTTCAAAACAAATGTTTAAGAAACTTTTGAAGAAACACCTGATGGACAAACTATAAGTCCGCATTTATGTTCGATGCTACCTCACATCTGGCTGCTTGTTGTTATTCATGCCCATGTTATTTTGTATCTTTATCATTTGTATGTATGACGTGAGCTTATGTTGTACACTTTTGGGTTTGTTGTTTTTATCTTGAGAGATTTGTTGAAAGAATATCCTCATTTATTTCAGGTTATTTTTCAACATAGGTTGATATTCTTCTTTGAATGTTTTAGAAG
>JASPKP010000274.1:0-5000 GCA_030674155.1 Stramonita haemastoma | reverse complement strand
TGTGTGTGTGTGTGTGTGTGTGTGTGTGTTAAGGTGTGTGTGTGTGTGTGTGTGTGTGTGTGTGTGTGTGTGTGAGTGTGGGGTGTGTGTGTGTGTGTGTGTGTGTGTGTGTGTGTGTGTGTGTGTGTGTGTGTGTGTGTGTGTTAAGGTGTGTGTTTGTGTGTGTATGCATGTGTGTTTCTCTGTGTATATGTATGTGTGAGTGTATGCGGTTGTGTGCATATTATGTGTGTTTGTATGTATATGTATGTCTGTGTGTTCATTTCTGTCAAGCAAGGTGTAGATGAAGAAGAACAATACTATTAAGCTTTTTAACCACCATCGGAAGCAAAGATGTTGGTAAATTGACATTCTCTATCAAAACAAAAGAAAGAAACAGCACTTATTCGAACAGAAATTTTTTCAGTGATAAGTATAAAGTGAATACAAATAAACTGCAGCTTTATTTTAGAAGACTGCTATCCTTGAGATACATGATTAAGTAAAAACTTAAGGTCAGAATAATATATATATATATATATATATATATATATATATATATATATATATATATATATATATATATATGTGTGTGTGTGTGTGTGTGTGTGTGTGTGTGTGTGTGTGTGTGTGTGTGTGTGTGTGTGTGTGTGTGTGTGTGTGTGTGTGTGTGTATGTGTGTGTGTGTGTGTGTGTACATAGAAATATGTGTTATGTTTACATGTGTGACAGAGTGGTAATTAGATTACTTACCATACAATCCTAACTGCCAAAGCAGCCATGTGTGTCTATATTTAGAACACACCTGCGAATTTTTGTTTACTTTCTGTATCATTTGGATGGTCGAAAACCACCTGTTGCATGCAATTTTCCCATAGCAGTAAAATGGAGTATTGGTGACACACAACCACGAACTGAGTCGCTTAACGCATAACCCACTTTTCTGCTAAGAGCCATTAAAGGCAGGTGGGGGTGATGCTGTTGATTTTGATTGATTATAAAACTATAGCAATTATCCTACCTTGTAGTGAATTACCAAAAAAATAATTGTGTTTCCTTTTGTCCCTCAACATGTTTTGAAAATACGCAATCCCTCGTTCTGACTACATAATTATTAGGATGCTTAACTTGTCAGTTGCTCATTTAGCCATTTCCTGCAGTTTTTCATTTTAGATTGTGATAACTTTTGATAGAATCGGTTTGATTTTCAATCTGTTTTTTTTTTTTAAATATTGTATAGCCATTTCAATGCAAATTAATAACATGTCAGTAACTAACAATTGACATCTGGTGCAATGCAACACCATATGTGGAGGAGAGTCACATTTATGCAGCCTCTTTTTATTTTTATTTATTTAGTCATTTATAGCAAGGATAATGGAATAAGCACTCATGTGTATTTTTCATCCAGTCCCCGTGTGTATGCAGTTTTTGTAAATATTGTCATCTGTTCCCACTGGCACACAATGGCCTACTCTTATGAGAAGCCAAACAGGATTTAACGTGGCCACATTCCCACTATCTGACCGTGCTTGTGTTGATGAGAAGTTGTACAGAGATGCAGCAGATCAAGCAGATTCACTCTGTCACACATGTGTTATTTTCTTGTGCAAAAATGAATGTAAACAAAGTCAAAGCAAAATCCAAAAGTCAAAGTCAATTCTTTTTTTTTTACTCCAGAAAAAACCTTATTTGGGTATATATAAATACATGCACAAATCCATCTTAATCAAAAGCAATTGAGGTTGTGATCATCAGGCCAAAGAATGATCACCCTTTAAATCAGGAAACTACACACACACACACACACACACACACACACACACACACACACACACACACACACACACACACACACACACACGTAGCAACAACGACAAACAAAGTATGCTTATACAAAACATAAATTCACAAAATAACAGTTTTCATCAATACAATCAAGTTTCCTTCTTGATACAGCTTAATATTGAATTGATAAATTTTGTCAGAATTAAGAGCTTTGTTTTTTTAACACTTTGTACCCCAAGGGTGCAGCTGCACTGCAGTCTCTGTGGACCAGCTCTGCAGCAGCTGAGTGCAGTGTGCACTGGGTCATCATAGTAAAATTCTCATATCGTTTTTGTTTGAAGCCCATTTTTTATGAATCTATGGCATTGTGTGGGTAAATGACTGCCCATTATATGCATGCATAAAAATTTACATTGCATTAAAAAGAATATTTTAATTATGGTGTCAAATTACGTAATTGCTCTGTTTTTTTAAGTGGTGAGCCCACTGATGGGCTTAAGATTTTTACGCAATGTATGCAACAAATACAACACAACAACAACAAAACTACACAAGAATCTCAAATAAACAGGAACAAACATAGGTACTATACAAGTTTTCTGCCAGCATCGCATCAAATGTAATATAATCAAAGGGAACCACTGAACTGTACACATGACACTGTCACAATAAGATCATGGAATATACAGATAACATTTCTTCCCTAGTCCAAGTAAGTTCCTGAACTTTTCTACACTACTTTATTCATATGTAAAGAATGTTTGCACTTCACCAGGTGGCTTGTAGTTCATTTTCATGTAAACAGTTGGTGTTTATCTAGGGTACTCACAGTACCAAGGCCACGCCCCTCCCAAGTCACCCCCCCCCCCCACCTTCCCACCCCCTTTTAGCTGGCCTATCTCGCTCCTCAAGGGGCACTCAGTCTAGTATTGCAAGACCCAAAGCTCTCACGATCTCTATCCAAAACACGATCTTTATCGGCAATAACTCGTTTAAAACTTCTGTTACATCATCAGCAGTAAAAGTATGATGTACCAAAGCCATACTACAAGCATATGACACATACAACAATGGTAAACACAACAAAAACACCTCAATTTATATGCAAATTAGCTGTGAACAATGTGCGACCAACCTGGCAGCTAAAGCCAACAAGCTAAAACGACCATGTGAGAATAGAACAGAATGGGAGGGCGAAAATGAAAGTACCTGCTGTGGTACGGATTAATCCCTACCCCGTCCAGGGGAGATGATCGCGTGGTAGGGATTAATCCTACCTGGGGTAGAAAGTGTTAAAAGAAACTAATTCCTGCCTTCCAGAAAACACGGGCATTTCATAATAATGATGAAATTCATCACCCAGTTCTTTCTGGTTACATTTTCTACAATCAATCATAATCTATCTTTTCTTTTAATGCCCATAAATCTGCCTTGTTGAGCAAGTAATTAATGATTTAATGATCTGAATTAGACGACAAAGACTCTCAAATCATTTTTTTTTTAAAAACAAGAAAAGAAAATGTCCAATCTTTGGCTGTGAGGCCCATGCATTCCCCTGTCAGTAGCACACTCAGAATGTTGATTTTTAAAAAGTTCCTGAAATCTCTAGACTTCTTACTTTCAGTTTTTAGACTGTGGTAATACATTTGGTAAGTTATGATATTTCTTACAGGCTGTGTTAAAACGTAGTTCTTACAGAATCGTAACCCTTACACCCCGAATTTTGTAAAGCCTAACTCTTCTATGGTGATTACTGGAGATTTTACATTGGGTTGATACCAAGTGTAATTCCAGAAGGTTTACCTGACAATCCACTAGGATTCAAATCCTCCAATATTCAGTATTTTTAGTACCTTCAAGACACAGCTGAGAGAAGCACTGGAATCTTATTAGTATATAACAATGGCACCGTCTGCTCAGGCTGGTATGTTTAACACATCCACTTCTGTGGAAAATGTCAAAGAACCTGAGGACATTCCCTTAGAATCCATTCCTCTTTACAACATCGCCAATTACCTCATCATAGTCTGCACACCCATCATCGTCCTCATGGGCACGTTCGGAAACGTCATGATCATCGTCATCATGCAGAGGATGATGTCAGAAGAGTCCACCATTAACCTTTATTTCACAGCCATAGCTGTGATGGATCTGTATGTTCTTTATTTCGGTGCTTTCAGTCAATGGTTAATTGTCACTTTCGGTTTCCAGTTACAGAATGTGAACAGCATTGTGTGTAAACTGGTCCTCTGGGTGTACACAGGTTCAGGCACTGTTAGTTGCTGGTACCTGGTCTGTCTCACTTTGCACAGAGCCCTGTCTGTGGTGTGGCCTCATCGTGTCAACTTGATGTGCACTCGTTGTAGAGTTCTGTGTCTGATTCTAGGAGTCGCCATTTTCTTTGCTGCTCTGTATTCCCATTATCTGTTGGGATATGATTTGGTTTCCACAGATGGGGGTACAACGTTCCAATGCTCGATGGAATCACAAGACTACATATGGTTTCTTGTCAATGTGTTTGTGTATTTGGAACTTGTGATTTATTCTCTGTTTCCTTTTGTTTGTCTCATTTTCACCAACGCCATTCTGGTATGGAGGCTGTCCTCCTCTGTAAAAGATGCTCGAAGTACGTTAAGCCAGGGAAATGTAGACCAAGTGCTGGCTCGAACCAAAACTGCCAACCGTGTGACCTTGACAGTGGTTGTGGTGTCCCTGACCTTCGTCATCCTGACTCTACCAGGTTCCATTTATTTCATTGTGTTCTACTTTTCTCGAAAGTATCATCTAGTGAAGGGGTACGAATATGCTAAAATTCACCTGTTTTACAATATCACATCTATCTTACTTGTCAGCAACAGTGCTGTGAATTTCTACCTCTACTGCCTGACTGGAAGCAGGTTTAGGAAAGAGTTTCTTCAGATTATTGGATGTGGGAGGAGCAGACAAAAACATGATGGATCATCTGCCGCAAAGGCTATCCGAAAGCAGTCTTCTTAAGAGCTTCATTTGTATGATGATTGTGAGAAAATAGTGGATTGATCATGAATTGCACACCAGCATGTCTTGATTGTTTTCTTTTTTTTTCCACAGGGGTTTGGTTGTGATGTGACTCTGGTAGTAGAATGCCATGAATTGATTTTGAATTGAAAGCTGAATCAAGTGTCTTTTTTACACTTTGAAGACTTAAAAAAAAAGAAGAATGAGTTGATAATAAATTAGTTTACATCATGTTT
>JASPKP010002734.1:17500-22043 GCA_030674155.1 Stramonita haemastoma | reverse complement strand
TTAAAAAACTGCTTTATTTTGCTTCTAACCCATTTAAGCTTGTCCTAGAATCCCAATTAGAAATGTACCAAGGCTTAGAAAATGTTTGTTGCCTATTTTGATTACCTATAATTTATTTTTTGTCAGGATGAAGATAATGCATGTTCTTTTAGAGGACCAACAAAAAGTAGTTTGTTGCTGGTTTTGCTTCCATTTTTACTTTATGTTATAACAGTTCTGTCTAGACTGGATAAAATGTATTGATTAAAATGTTTAGACATAAGTGGTGGGCACGCACCACAGGCACTTGACTTACTGACTTTTTTCTCTGAGAAAAATACCAGCTTTGTACAACTCCCTCTTAGAACTTACAAGCTGATGATTTGTACTTAATTATTTATTTATTTATTTATTTATTTATTTATTTATTTATTTATTTATTTATTTATTTATTTTTTGGAAGATAACGGAATACGCACTTATGTGCTTTTTACATCCAGTCCCCGTGTGTATGCAGTTTTGTAAATTTTGTAATCCGTTCCGTCCAGCACACAATATCCTACTCTTCCAAAAAGCAGAACGGGTTCTAACATGTGTACACATATGTTCTGCGTGGGCTTGCATAGGGGGGCTCGGTTTATAGTCTCATCCGAAGGAATTCTGGGGAGAGTGGAGTTGGCACTGATGTTAACTCCGGAGAAAAAAAATCCTCTTGAACGAGATTTGAACCCAGGTCAGCAGATTACAATCGCATCACTCTGACCACTAGAACCGTCTTTCAGGCTGTCTGTGCTTTTTGGTCGTAAAGATAACATGACTGGAATCAAGAAGTGTTTTTGTCGTTTTCATGTTCTGAAATTATATTAAGAAATGAACAGATCACTTGGGTCTAATATTTGAATAGTGTGATAATTCAAAAGAAACAAAAAGTCAGTGGGTCAGTCATTGTGTCACTGCTGGTCAGAGCATTGGGAAAAGCCTACCTCCCCCTCCAGCAAAAAAAGGCTGGAGTTAGGGTTGGGTAGCCAGCTCGCAGCTGAAATCAAACAAAATGAAAAAAGAAATTTCAGAGCTACTTTGAATAGACATTGTCAAAACTGGATGAAAAGTGATACGAGGAAGCACCAAAGCACTAGTGTTTGTGATTTTACTTGGCTGAGTTTATAACTGGCTGAGATATACTGGCTGAGGTGCGTGTGTGCGTGCGTGCGTGCGCGCGCGCGCGCGCGCGCGCGCGCGCGGTGTGTGTGTGTGTGTGTGTGTGTGTGTGTGTGTGTGTGTGTGTGTGTGTGTGTGTGTGTGTGTGTGTGTGTGTGTGTGTGTGTGTGTGTGGTGTGTGTGTGTTGTACATTCGAATTTGTCAAAACTGCAAATTGTTGCTGATTGTGTGTTGTGTAGGTCGAAAGCAAGCGCTTTGATTTGTTTTTGCAAGATATAGCGCTATACAAATTCCATGTATTATTGTTATTATTATTACTTGATTTTTTGGGTGCTGATGTTCGGATACTGTTGTGTTATATATCCGTGACATTATGTTTTCATGTTTACTCTTTGTGTATGGCTTGTAACCTGCTTGAATTTCTCTCTCTGAAATTTTAAAGTGTTTGAAATGAATGGACATGAAATATGACCAAAAATAAAACAAAATCTTGATCAATGTCTTTGTTCAGAGTTCCATGCATAAATGATTTAGTTTACAAGTGTTTACCAGTGTAAAGTATATACACAAGATCTGAGGATATTTATACACACGTTTGTCTCTCTCTCTCTCTCTCTCTCTCCTCTCTCTCTCTCTCTCTCACTCTCACTCCACTCCACTCCACTCCACTCCCCTTGTCTCTGTCTATCTCGCTCTCTCCCTTTGACATTTAAATATATCTAATTTAATATACGCACTCTCTAGCCCATTCACAGACAATGTCTAAATGTCTCTCAGAAATAGACATGCACGAACAAATATCTTTTAAAATTAAAGTAATAAAAGTCATTCGGATGAGACTATAAACCGAGGCCCCGTGTGCGAACGCACGCAGAACATCTTGCGCACACGTTAAAACCCCGTTCCGCCTTTCGGAAGAGTAGGCCATCGTGTGCCGGTAGGAGCGGATGACAAAATTATAACAAACCAGCATGCACACAGGTGTCGTGTTTAGACACCATCCCTGATGAAAAATCGGGGGGTTGGAGTCCCAGGGCGGCTCGGGGCTGTAGGCTATCTGGTAACGATCTGGTGGCTCCTGCGACGGTACTGGAACCATTCGTATCGGTCATTGCCTTTCCAATGGATCATTCCAGTGGCGTGGAGAAGGGGGGTCTGCTGCATGGGTAACAGCTTGCCCTCCATACTTACCTACCCAGGCTTTGCGCTCTAAAGACTAGAGCGCAACTCCATAGTCTTCCGAGACTGACGGGTGCCTACTACTACTACTACTACTACTACTACTACTACTACTACTACTACTACTACTACTACTACTACTACTACTACTACTACTACTACTACTACTACTACTTTGCTTATTTTTATGTTGGGGGGGGGGGGGGTTGGTTCTTTTAAAACAATGTTCTACCAGTTGTGTATGTGGAGGTTATATATATATGTAAGCACATGTATGCCTCTAAATGTCTATATGCTTGGATATGTCTGTTTGTATGCATGCATGTGCATGTGTGTATATGTATGTATGACTATTTGAGTTCATACGTCATCTAGAACGTAATGCTAGTAGGTTGTGTATCAGTTTGTAATCTTATCCTTTTATTTCATTTCTTTATAAACTTTGATATGAATCATTTGGGGATTAATGCTTACATTGTATCGGTCTGTGTACATTACTCGAAAATTCAAAAAATATTATTAAAACAAAAACAGTGTGTGTGTGTGTGTGTGGGGGGGGGGGATACATGGGTGTGTGGGTGCCAGAAGTGGTAGGTCTACAAGTCGTAGTAATGAATTGCGCTAATAATGGCCCTAGCATAGGAGACAGCAACCAGGAACAACATTTTACCTGTCTTTAAGAGCGAAAAAAAAAAAAAGAGAAGCAGGACAAAAAATGGCTGAAGATCTTCTTGCAGTGACACCCTTAAATTTCAGTGAGGCAGCAGCCGGAGTCAACATCAATTGCGACAGCACGGGGCTTCAACGCTGACAGTGTCAACAGGCTCTTTGATTTTTTTTTTTTTAAGAACAAACTCAGATCAAAGCACTCAAATGGGACTGACAATTTACGATCAGAAACACTGCCAAAAGATCCTTGGACAAAAGGGCAAGCATCAGATTGGGGCTATCTCTAGTGGAGAGAGGGGAGTACACACAAGTGTCGTGTGTTGTGCAAATGCTGCTTGGACACTGTGTGCGACATCAAGTCCTTACAAAGGCACACTTTGAACTATCACATGCAGGCAAAAGGAAAACCCACAAAAGAAAGAAAATCAAAGCCCAAATAAAAAAACAAACAGAAAACCCAAACCAAGAGGGCTAGACCTGTCAGTTATCAGCAAGAAGCGGACAGGTTGTGTTTTCTGTGGCAAGAACTCACCCGTGAGAATATTATAATCCAGTGTACAATGCACGCACCCCTTAGAGAAGCTGAGGTCTCTAAAGCCTCACTCCCCCACAACCACATAGGTTATGGGACACATTTACCTCTTTTTTTCTTCTTTTTTTCTTCTTTTTTTTTTTACCTATAACTACCACCCAGACCCCTACTGCAATCTCTCATAATGTTAGTGACAAGAGCGAAAGTGAGGCGGGGGGGGGGGGGGGAGGGGGGGGGGGGGGGGGGGGGGCATGGAGAAAGAGGAGGGGGAAGGAAGGGAAGGGGGTGTGGTGGGGGGGGTCTGGTTTTGGGTGAGGATTGGCAGTATGGTTTATTTGCTGTGTGACCGATTGCATTGGAGGTAAGCCTGAAAAATCAGGCCTGGAATGGCAGTTGACACGTTTGGTGAGTGATTGAACTAAAACACCTGAAGGGTGGGGTAGGGGGGAGGGGAGGGGAGGGGATACCCTAGCGGTTAGGACATTGCCCTCGGCAACCTGACGACCCCGGGTTGCATTCCCGTTCCACGAGATAATTATTTTCTCCTGTAGTTGACATCAGTGCTGACTCCACTCTCCCCCCCAAAAAGTCCTTCCCGATGAGACTGTAAACTGAGGCCCCGTGTGCGAACGCACGCAGAACAACATGCGCATACGTTAAATCCTGTTCCGCTTTTCGTAAGAGTACGCCATTGTGTGCCGGTGGGGGAACAGATGACAAGATTTACAAAACTGCATCCACACGGGGACTGGATGTAATAATAAAAAAAAAAGCACGAGTGCTTATACCATTATCCTCTATATAAAAGAATAACTAAAATTTATTTTTTTAGTGTATAGTGGATAAGTTAAAGGTGTGGGGGGGGGGGTTAAGGTGGTGGTGGCGGTAAAGGTGCCCTATAACCAATGTGGTCAGAGGGTAACGAGGTGTCAAAGACCTCAGCTTCTTCTAGGGGGCCAGCTATATTGAGGGCGGCACCCATCTCCTCTCCCTCTGTGCTTTACCTTCCTTGACCCTAAAGAGGG
>JASPKP010002733.1:20000-22052 GCA_030674155.1 Stramonita haemastoma | reverse complement strand
AAGAAGAAGAAGAAGAAGAAGAAGAATTGCGAAGAAGAAGAAGAAGAAGAAGAAGAAGAAGACAGCTGCGTGCAGGGCAGTATAGTGCTATAAGCTAACGACTACTTAAGAAGTTAAAAAAGAAGTCACGTTAATGGTAATCGTTGCATTGTTCAAATGACTTCGTGTCATGTGCAGCCCTACCCTGTAGTTAGTCTGAGGTTCAGATGACAGTGTTTGTGGTGTGTGTGTGTGTGTGTGTGTGTGTGTGTGTGTGTGTGTGTGTGTGTGTGTGTGTGTGTGTGTGTGTGTGTGTGTGTGTGTGTGTGAGTGTCTCGCGGTAATTTTCTTGTGTTCCATGCAAGTGTAATATTATCTGGCCAAGCAGTGTGTGTGTGTGTGTGTGTGTGTGTGTGTGTGTGTGTGTGTGTGTTGTGTGTGTGTGTGTTGTGTGTGTGTGTTTGTTTGTTCGTTTGTGTGTTTGTTTGTGTGTGTTTATGTGTGTGTGTGTGTGTGTGCGTGCGTGTTAGCCAAAGTCAGTTTGTGCTTCTTTGCGAATTCCAGCAGCCGCTGTCCTCTGTCATTTGTTTCTCCCAGTCCAAATCGTCCTGTGGTTCCTGCCCAGGTGTCATAGGCATCAGGTCCCACCTTAGCATTCCAGTCGCCTTCCACAATAAGGATGTCTTTTTTGGGCGTTTTGGAGATGACGTTTTCGAGTTCTTCATAGAATTCTTCTATCTGATCGTCATCGTAGTCAGATGTTGGAGCATACACTTGGATGATGGTGAGATTCTGGGGTTTTGCAGAAACTCTGATTGAGATGAGTCTGCTGGATACTGGTGTGCAGCTGATGATGCTTGACACAATCTCTTTCCTGACAATAAAGCCTACTCCATGTTGATGTAGTTTTTCTTCTCCGCTGTACCATATTTTGTGGCCGTCTTGCGTGGTTGTTTCTCCAAAGCCAATCCATCTGACTTCCGCAAGCCCTACTATGTCCCATTTATACCTCTGTAATTCATGTGTAAGTTCCTGTACTCTTCCTGTTTGGTACAGAGTTCTTACATTCCATGTACCAATGGTTGTCCCTTTATCTGGAAGCTTTAGGGTTTGTTCTGCCCCAGTAGCACACTTGTCACTCCCACCCTGGAGACTTGCAGTGGGTAGCGCGGTCGTTGTTGATCCGGGCCTCGACCGATCCGGCATGTCTTTCTGTTTTGTTTTATTCATCATACTCTTTCTGTTTTGTTTTACTCAAAGAAGCACAAACTGACTTTGGCTAACACACTCCACCCTCACAAGCCATCCAGAACATCAACCTGGCACTCACCAAATGGTCTGATTCATAATCAAATTGATTACATTCTGTCACCCCAAAGATTCAAATCCAGCATAAACAAGGCAAACACAAGAACATTCCCAGGAGCTGACATTGGCAGTGACCACGACCTTGTACTTACCACCATCAGGCTGAAACTGAAAGCAAAACAACAGCCAAAAAGCCCACGCATAAGATTCGACCTGGAAAAACTGAAAGACCCAACAGTGGTTGAGATCTTCCAAGCCAACATTGGAGGAAAGTTCGCCGCACTCACAGCCATCGACAATGATGTGGACACATTGGCCAACAACATCAAAGAAGTGCTAACGACAGCAGCAGAAGAAACATTAGGAAGAAGCAGAACAAAGAAACAACCTTGGGTGACAAATGAGGTTCTTGACCTCTGCGACAAAAGAAGAGAACTTAAGAAACAAAAGTTCACAAGTCAAGAAGCTTACAAGAAGTACATGGATAGCCACAGAGAAGTGAGGAAAAAGATGAGAGAAGCCAAAGAAGCGTGGATAGAAGAACAATGCAACAACATCGAAGCTGGAATGACCAAGGGAAACAGCAAAACAGCTTACGACACTTTGAAAGCACTAACGAAAACCACACAGCCTAAAGCCTCTGTTATTGAAGACAAAGAAGGAAATCTTTTAACGGAAAACAATGCCATCCTCCAACGCTGGACAGAATACTGTGAGGGATTGTACAACTACCCACTACGCCCAGATACCAACATAGTTTCTGAC
>JASPKP010002732.1:17500-20000 GCA_030674155.1 Stramonita haemastoma | reverse complement strand
GGTGTCAGAGACCTCAGCTTCTCCAGGGGCCAGCATGTTGAGGGTGAAGCCCATCTCCTCTTCCTCGCTGCCCTGACTCTAAAGTGCTGGGTAAAGTAGAGGACTGAACTGCAGCCAAGGCGTGCAAACCGTCAGCCATCCACTTGGTAAAGCTGGGTGAACTAGGGGACTATACAGAAGCCAAGGCGCGCAAACTGTCAGCCATCCACTTGGTAAATCTAGGTGAACTAGGGGACTGTACAGAAACCAAGGCGCGCAAACTGTCACCCATCCACTTGGTAACCACGGGTGATGCTTCTTATAGACCTTGGTCCCTCCGTAGACCCCCTCCCCCCCCCTGGGGGGGATTTATGGGTGCATTTTTCTGAAACTTTGTTTATTTTAACGTTTCATGGTATATGTTACCCTCATGTAACCAGGTTATTTCTGGATATACAAGCAATTCAATATGGTAACCCTTCAGAAGGAAAAATATTTAGGGGGTGAGGTTAATTTACATTATTTATATAAATATATTCTTACACATTCATATCAAATTTGGTACCAAAATAAAGGGTATTAAACAGGCTATCAATATATGTTAATGTCACCACTGCACAAGGAACGCCTGTCCCATATTTTAAAAACAAAACAGAAAATTGAAATGAAAACGCCGTACAATCCTGTCCTGCCTTCAACATCTACCTGCCAAAGTGTATAACGTTTATAGGTGTGTGTGTGCGCGCGCATGCTGCGTGCGTGCGTGCGTGCGTGCGTGCGTGCGTGCATGTGTGTGTGCATGCGAGTGAGTGTACATTCGAATTTGTTAATACTGTAAATTGCTGTTGATTGCTTGTGTGTTGTGTAGGTCGAATGCAAGCGCTTTGATTTGTTTTTACAAGATATAGCGCTATACAAGTTCCATGTGTTATTATTATTATTATTATTATTATTATTATTATTATTATTATTATTATTATTATTATTATTATTATTATGTTCAGTGACAGGGTGGTGGATGGGTGCCATATAGTCCACAGTAGACTGCTTCTTTTCTGTCCCTTCTCCTGTGAGTGATACCTACCCTCCCCATTCAGGGACAAGTTGACTTCCATTTGTGGCCTAGAATCTGATGAAAAAAAACACACCAAAAATCAGCAAGTTGAGCTTTGTAGACTGCCTCTGTGTTTGAGAAATGAGTTTCCACAACATGCAACTTAGGTTCTGCCTTTACTTTTGCAAAGCATGGAGGAACATCATGTGGCTCATACTGCACTGAGCATTGACGGTCCTGATAATGAGGAGGTTCTGTCTGAGACAGAAAAGTGTCAGGCATTGTGTCCCCAGTAACCTCTTGAATGACAATGCCATGAGTGGAGTGGGTGGTGTTGGCTCCTGATGGAGTTTCTTCGTTCAGGTCAAAGTTATCCCAGCAAAAATGGATAACCTTGTTCTCTGTCAAACTCACTGTTGAAGGAAGAAGACTTGCGCACTGAAGTACAGAATTGGCCATAGCAGTCTCAAGTCGCACAATGGTTTTGTATCCAGCAACATGACCAAACCTATTCAACAGACTTATGATTTCAGAGCTGCCAGTTACATGTCTGACAGACATTCCAAGCAAAACATGTTTAGGCATTTTCCACTTCCTTCCTGTCACAGATTAGCATATGTCCTGGGCAATTAAGGATGCCAATCTGGTGGTTTTGGGTTGCTCCATAGAACTACTCTTTCCAGATAGCAGTGTTTTTAGAAAGTCTGTGAAAATATATGGAGGTTTAACAGCATCAGACTGAAGAAATTCTGCAGAAGGAGGCCATGGCATATCAGGTGTTGCCCTGAAAGCATCCATAATGTATCGGCGAAGAACATATGCAGATTCCTCAAGACGTCTTTCTTCTGAAGTTGCTGACACAAATGCTGTCTCAACTGCCTGACCCTGGGCAAGTTCATCACAATAAACAAGATCACTGCGGTGGTTCGGAGCCCAGAATTGAATTCTGAAGCCAAAATGTCTCATTATTTTTTTCTTTCAGTTTGTAAGTCTTGTATCCTGGGTTGTAGAAGTCAGGAGAATGTTGTTGCATGTATTCACAGTACTTCTCACCTAGCATAGTCATTCTCTCCACCTGTGAACCTCTGATTATTGCTTTTTCATCATTCTCGCATATGTACTCAAATGCCCTCTCCTATGCCTGTAGCTGCTCAGTAGTTTTCTGGTCTGTTGATGTTTCAGCATGCCTGTCTTCACATCTCAGATAGTCTTTTCCACAACCTTCGTGATAGTGAGCTTCACGTACTACAAGATCTGTATCTTGATAATAAGTGAAAATGTCATCTTGTTTAGTTTTGGCTGCATCCTGTATAGACTGTTCTGCTGTCTTGGTGATACATTTTCCAAGTTTTCCAAAACATGGAACCCCTTTTGAAACTTTCTTTTTAAATTTCATCTTGCAAAAAATGCAACTGTCTTTTGGAAGCAATGGGCCTGAAGTAGCGACAGTCCTTTAGGTTTTGATGG
>JASPKP010002731.1:0-22063 GCA_030674155.1 Stramonita haemastoma | reverse complement strand
ACCCCCCCCCCCCCAAAAACCCCAAAAAAAAAAAACCCCCCAACCCCCCCCAAAAAAAAAATAAAAAAAAAAAAAAAAACCCAAAAAAACCCCCCCCCCCCCAAAAAACCCCCAAAAACCAAAAAATTTTTCCCCCAAAATTCCCCCCCCCTTTTTTTCCCCCAAAAAAACCCCCCTTTTTTTTTTTCCCCCCCCCCCCAAAAAAAAACCCCCCCCCCCCAAAAAAACCCCCAACCCCCCCCCCCCCAAACCCCCCCCCCCAATTTTTTTTTTTTTAATTTTTTTCCCCCCCTTTTTCCCCCCCCCCCCCCCCCAAAAAAATTTTTTTTTAAAAATTTTTTTTTTTTTTTTTTTTTTTTTTTTTTAAAATTTTTTTTAAACCAAAAATTTTTTTTTTTTCCCCCCCCCCTTTTTTTTTTAATTTTTTAACCCTTTTTAAAAAAAACCCCTTTCAACCCCCCCCCCCAAAAAAAAAACCCCCCCAAAAACCCCCCTTTTAAAATTTTTTTTTTTTTAAAAAAATTTTGAATTTATTTTTTTTTTTTTTTTGGGGTGTTTTTTTTTTGGGGGGGGTTTGTGTTTGTGTGGGGGGGTTGTTTTTGGGGGGTTTTTTTTTTTTTTTTTTTTTTTAAAAAAAAAACCCTTTTTAAAAAAAAAAAATTTTTTTTGGGGGGTTTTTCCCTTTTAAAAAATTTTAAAAAAAAAAAAAACCCCTTTTTTTTTGGGGAAAAATTTTTCTTTCTGAAAATTTTCCCCTTTTTTGGTTGAAAAAAAAAAAAAAGGGGGGGTGAGGGGGGGCTGGGGGTTCTGTCATTGTTGGTGTCATTGTTGTAAATTTGGAAGACATGTGCATCAGGCCCTTTGGGGTTTCCCATGCAATTGGGGAAGGACAAATTATACTGTTTGTTTTAAATGCAAAAAGGTGGGGGGGGGGAAGGCTGGGGTTTAGTGGTTAGAGCGTTACAAACGTGATCTTTGAGGCCGGGTTTAAAAACCCACTTAGGCACCCTTTAAAAGGGGTTCCACCCCCCCCCTCCACCCACCCCCCCCCCCCTCCCGGCAAAAGACCAGCTCGAATTTTCTTTCCCCCTAAAAATCCTTTAGGTTCAGACAATAAACAAGGCCATGTGGATAAACCCAAAAACCAATCTTTTTCGCACCCGTTAGCCACTTCCGATTTCCGGAAAGTAGCCATTTTGCTGGTTGGAAAGGGGGACACCATTTTAAAAACCACCCCACATGGTGTTGTGTTTAAATCATCCCCAAATTTGGGGAATGCGGAGCCTTAAGGGGGGTTTAAAAGAAAGTCGAAAGAAAAAATCCACAATTATAAAACCCGGAGCTCTGGGGTGGTTTTTGTTTTTTTTTTTCTTTCTTTTTGGCGTTTGGGTTTTGGTTTTGGGGGTTTGGTTTTTGTTGTTTTTTTTTTGTTTTTTGTTGTTTTTCTTGTGTTGGTGTTTTACTTTTCTCATCGTTCAGACAGTGAAGGCTTCCTTTTATCTTCTCATCATCAGGGGGGCCAGGCCTTTCGGAGTGTGGAAGCTTTCCCGTGTTGGGCCTCCATTTTTAAACTCTTTCGCTTTGTTTTCTTTCCGCTGGGGAATGCTCGCTGCCAAACTTTTGTGATGGTGAATCTCTGTGATGTGTGGGTGCGCGCGCGCGGCGTGTGTGTGTTGGGTTTTGTTGTGTGTGTGTGTGGTGGTGGGGTGGTGTTGTGTGTGTGTGTGTGTGTGTGTGTTGTTGTTGTGTGAAACTTTTATTTCGAGGATAAAGGGTAGACCCCTTTATGTGTGGTTTTTTTTTTTAAAATTTAGTACCTGTGTGAATGCGGTTTTTAAATTTGTCATCCGTTCCCCCTGGCGTGTGTGTGCGTGTGCGTGGCGTGCGTGCGTGTTTTGTGGTGTGTGTGTGTGTGTGTGTGTGTGTGGTGTGTGTGTGTGTGTGTGTTGGGTTTTGTGTTGGTGTGCGTGCGTGCGTTGCAGCGTGCGTGCGGCGAGCGTGCGTGCGTGCGTGAGTTGTAAATGCGATGTGTGCGTCTATTCCTGCTGTTTTTTTTAAGTGGTGGACATCAATACAAATGAATTTTTGTGCATAATACCCTGCTTTTTTCAAGTGCCCCTTTTTTAATCTCTTTTAGTCGTAAAATTGCAATGGGTCCCGACATAAGTGTTGTTCACCTGAAATTGCCAATAATTTGTTTGGGTTTTTTTCTCTTTTTCTCTGTTTCTGGTTTTTTCTTTTTTTTTGGGTGATATGAGAGGTGTTTCTATACAAACTGCGGGAATTTTCTCCAGCCCCTTTTCCCACAAAAAAAAATACTGTCCTTCACGTCACTGAAGCCGCAAGCAATTTTTTTCTTCTTTTCTTCTTCTTCTTCTTTTCTTTTCTTTTCTTTTTTTTTCTTCCTTCTTCTTTTTTTCTTCTTCTTTTTCCCCTTCCCTTCTTCTTTTTTTCTTCTTCTTCCCTTTTCTTCTTCTTCTTCTTTTCTTCTTCTTCTTCTTCTTCTTCTTCTTCTTCTTCTTCTTCTTCTTCTTCTTTCCCCCCTGCCCCACTTCCTTCTCTTCTTCTTGCTCCGTCCGTTGCCTTTTTTCCCCCCAAACTACCCTTCTTAAATTAAAATTTATTGATTTGCCCAAAATGTTTTTGAGCTTCTTTATCCATAACAACTCTTGGATAAAAATTTTTACTCCCATTAAAAGGGGGGAAATACCTTGTCCAAGGTGGGGTATGGTTCAAGGGCGGGTACTTGAAACAGACATACAAGAAAATTTTTTTCTTTCAGTGTTTTTCCCTGTTTCAAAATGATTCCCCAGGCGGGACAGAGTGAGACGAGAGCTTATTCTCGGTAAACCCCCCTCCCCCCCCCCCCCCCCCCCCCCCCCAGTGAAAGTGGAGAAGGCCCTAGCAATGAACACACACACACACACACACACACAAAAACACTCCCACACAAACAAACCCCAACACACCACACACAAAACACCCCGGGGAACCTGTAGTGTTCGTTCCTCGTTAAAACACCTCCCCGTCAGTATCTCCTAACCTCTCCCTGCTCTGCCCCTCTTCCTATCTTTCCTTCTTTCTTTCTTCCCTTTCACTACCCCTTTGGGTACCCATAGCCGAGATCTGTCATTCCCCCCCCCTTTCCCTTACCCAACTCCCCCCCCCTCTTCCTCTCTCCCTCTCTCTCGATTGATTTGTTGATTGATCGATTGTTTTGATTGTTGATTTAAAGTGAGAAATATGTTTAAATGTTTTGATTGTTTGTATTTTTTTTTTGTTTGCCCCTTCTCTGGGTTCCTTTTTTTTTAATCTATTTGTTTTTATTTAATCATAATCAGTGTATTTGTCTTGACATTAAGTTGGGTCATTTTGGGTTTATTTGTTTTTAAAATAATTTAACTCTTTTGCTTAAATTTTTTACAAATGTATCTGGGGGATTATGGGTTTGTTGAATGTATACCTTCTCCTTTTTCCAAACATAGGGTTTAACTTTATTGTTGGTGATGGTGGTTTGTTTTTTTTTGGTGCTTTTTTTGTTTGGTTTTGGTTGGGGGGGGGGGGTTGTTCTTGTTTTTTTGGGTTTTTTTTGTTTTGGGGTTTTTTTTGTTTTTTGGGGGGATTTTTTTTTTTTTTTGGGGGGGGGGGGGCTGCTATTCCTTATTTTAGGGAAGGGCCCCCCCATGAAAAATGTGGAATGCTTACTCTGTTACCTTTCAAAAATAGGATAATATTATTCTTCTTTTTCTCTCTCTCTCTCTCTCTCTCCTCTTTCCCTCTCTACCCCCTTTTCTCTCTCTCTCCTCTCTCTCTCTCTCTCCTCTCCCTTTCTCACTCTCCTCATCATAATCATCCTCACTGGGCCCGGGAAAAGTGACTGGGGCCCGTCTGTCTGGGGTAGGGGTTTCCTAAAAATTGGTTCCTGTCCAAAATTTAAAACCGGGGGGGGGATGGGGTTTTCTGCTCTACTACCCTTCCCCCCTCCCTGCTCTTGTTTTTCTTCCCCACCATTGCTTCCATCGTCTCCCAGTGTGGTGGCTGGTCCTGGTGCCAGCCCGAACAGGGGGTTATTTTTTGGGACGAAAATGAATGAAGTGGAAAAGAAGGAGGTTTTTGGGGTGAGAAAAAAAAGGAAAAAACCCAGATAAGCAATTTTTTTTTGTTCCTTTCTTCAGACTAGGGGGGGATAGCCGTGGTAGAACACTCACTTTCCCCAAACTAAGGTTAAGCAGCATTGAGCGTGTTTACCCCGTGGGAGGGTGACTGTTAGCGCGTTTGGTTTCGTACAATCCCCCAGTCCCCGGATGGAAATGGGTACCCCCTTCCCCCTTTTAAAAACAGGGGGAAAATAAAGGTAGGGGGGAAGGAGATGGGCCTGCCCTCCAAAAGCTGGCCCCCAGAGAACTGAGGTTTCTGAATTCGTCTTTTACAACCCCCTGGTTTTATGACACCCCTTTCCTATTCAAAATTTAATTGAAATTGGGACTTAAGTTTTTGTGATTTTTTTTTTTCCATTTTTCTGTTTGGACCTGTGAAATTTACTTTAAAATAGTTTTGCAAAGTGTTGCAAAAAAAGCGTTTTAAGAGGAAAAGGGGTTAGAAAAAATATTGTCGAAGAAAAAAAAAACATATTAACAAAAAAAACCCCAATTGTCGGAAGTATGAAGATAAAAATTCAACTTTTTGTAAATAAAAGATATTCAATAAGATTAAAAGAATACCAAATTTTTTTGTCACTTTTTTTGTTTATTCATTCTTTTATATCGAGGATAATGGAAAAAAAAAAAACTCATTTCTTTTTTAAAACCAGTCCCCATTCTAAATGAAGCAAATTTTTTTTTTAGTTTAGAGAAGAAAATAAACAGTGATGGACAGTTTTAACCAACAAATATTATTACCTTTGGGTAATGGTTAAAAATAAAAATACACTGGCGTATTTTGCTTTTCAATGATGGTTTAAAACTTTTGGGGAAAAAAAACTACTTAAAATGAAAAAAAAAAAATTGACAAAATATCATCTGAATCTGAAAAGTTTGGGAAAAAAGGAGTGTATTGTTTGCTTTATTGTTTTGGGGAACTAACAGTTAAACACAACTTCCCTTGCGCCCTCACCAAACCCCTCTAAAAAAACTAGGCCCACAGACAGAAAGGGAAAAACCGCTGAAGTTGGATGATCACAGGACTAAAAGGCAACAAACCACCCGTTGACCCCTCCCATAGCAAGAAACCCGGGGGTCTCTTTCGCTCCACAGGCCGCTTGACTGCAGAGGGGGGACAGTATCCCAGAATAGGTGAGACTTCTTTAGTGTAGGGGCCAACTTGGGGAAAGGGCAAAAGATTTTCCGATTCTTTCCCCCGAAGATTCTGTGAGTAGACGGGCAGGGGGGGCAAAACACGAAAACTCCCTTTATTCTTCATTCTCTATCTGATTTTAATGGTTGGTGAGTGGGGGGGGAAAAAATGAGGGGGGGGAGGGGGGGGGTCATAGAAAAATTTTATCCTGAATCAAACTTCACAAAAGTTGTTTGATTGTTACGTTTAGCCCCGTTTTTCTTGAATTGTGTGTGTGTGTGTGTGGGTTTGTGTGTGTGTGTGGTGTGTTTGTGTGTGTGTGTGTGTGTGTGTGTGTTGTGGTGTGGGGTGGTGTGTTTGTTGTTTTTGTTGTTCGTGTTGATGATGTTCTTTTTCTTGTTCGCCGTTCTTGTTCTTTGGTGGGGAGGGTAAATTTCCCATAGTTAAAAATCAATACACTTCACCCCTCAAGTGACACACAAACAGCAGTCAGAACAAAAAAAAAAAAAAGGGTGCAGCCCCGATTACTTCAAAGGCGGGGTCAAGCAACAAAATTTTAAAAAATTTAAAAAAACACAGCCTGGTTTTTAACCCAAAAAAAAGTTCTGTGAATATCATATATGGGTTTTTTTTCAGCACAATAGTAACAGTAAACAAAAAACGATCCCAAAATATATAAACCCCCCCACCTTTGAGAATTATTTGTCTTGCTTTTTCCCTATTCCCTGGTGTCTCCCCTTGCCTGGTGTGTATGGGACAGCCCCGAAATCATGGAAATTCGTTTAATTCAGTATAGCGAAAAGTATTTTTGGGAGGACAGAGCCTGAAAATGGTGTTGATTCATATACGGTGACTGGTTGGGGAGAGAAAGGCCCAAGTTTTCCCTCCCCGGGGTTTGGGCCCAAAAATAAAGTCTTTTGGCCCGGCAGTTTTGGAGGGTAGGTAGTCCTCTGGTCTAGTAGGTTCCGGTGGGGCCCAAAGGCCCTTTTATTGATGTTAGCTACATGTGATTGAATCTTTCTTCTCTTTGGCATGGATGGGTGGTTATACAGGCCCTTTTGCTGTGTGTGTGTTGTGTGTGTGGGGTGGGGTGTGTTGTGTGTGTGAGGTGTGTGTTTTTGTGTGTGTATGTGTGTGTGGGTTGTGTGTGTGTGTGTTTTGTGTATGTGTGTGTGTTGGTGGGTTTTTGGTGGGCGTGCGGTGTGTGTGTGGGTGTGTGTGTGGTGTATGTTGTGTGTGTGTGTGTGTGTGTGTGTGTGTGTGGTGTGTGTGTGTGTGTGTGTAAGGGAGTGCAAAATAAAAACGTTGAGGGGACTACTAAAAAAGTAACATTTTCAAAATTCTAGACTACTTAAAAGTAAAAAAAAAACTGCATTTACGAAAAGGATTGGTGTTTGGATGTAAAAAATGTTTTAAAAAAAACTAGTACTTATTCCATTTCCCCGAAATGAAAGAATAAAATAAAATAACAATGTTTCAATTTTTTTTGCAAAGCATTTTTACAATTTGATGCACTAAGATGACGTTAAGTTAATTTTGTTCAGTTCGTATTTTTAAATTTGTGAGAGGGAGTGTTCTCACTTGAATCCACAAATTTTAAAGGGGAGGATAAAGAAATGGATGAAAAAGGCCAAAAGGGGGGTTTTTTTGTTTTACACTTCAAAAAAAAAACGCATACAACCACGGACGACAAAAAGAAATTGTATGCCACAAAACAGGGGAAAAAAATCCCCACTATTGCGCTTACCCTCTTTGGAAAAAAAACAACTTGAAGTTTATACGAAAGTCGTTCTCACTAAAAAATGTAATGAAACAGATATATAAAAGCAATAAAATGTAATGAAAGAATAATACATACAGAAAAGACATAATGAGACAATATTGTACTATACCCTTTTTCTATCTACCTTTCCATACCAACCATACCTTTCTATAAAACCCATACCAACCAACCATCCTACCATCCCATACCATACCATATATACTATACTTCCATATAAAAACCATATTACGCCACACTACACCATACTTTACTATACCATTCACAAAACACCAACAACATCCCCCCACACACACCTACCAACCCACATACCCAAAAAACATAAAAAACCCACCCTCGTCTTTGCTTTCCCCAATTTCCCTCAGTTTTCGCTATGCTGGTGATTTTAGTGGCGGACAGCAAAGTCAGCGGTCATTTACTAACCCGGGGGGTGGAGAGGTGGCTGGCGGTGCGGAGCGGGGACGGGGATTATGGCGCTGAGGTATGCAGGCAAGCGGGGATTCCTGCTCTCCGCAAAGATGGCCCGCATGAAACAAGTTTTTTTTCGCCCAGTCCCCTGGATGTGGGGGTGGTCTTTCTCTTTTGTTGGAATAGTCAGATGGGGCCCCTGCCAATGGGCAAAGGACTGACTGACTGCTTTTTTCCGAATGCGAAGAGGTGGCTTTTCGAAAGGTCACGGGAAAAAAAAGGAACACACTAACAGCAGAAACAATAAAGTGTTGTTTTGGTTTTTTTAAGAGTTGTGCCAGCCTTTTTCTTTTTGTAGATTGTAGAGAGTTTCTGTTTGTTTTTTTACAATACAGCTCCCCAGGTTCTTTTTAAAACCCGTCAGACGAAATTTTAATAGTTTGGTTGTTTAAATAAAATTTTTAGGATTTTTGTGTGTGCTTTCCTTCAACCCCGGGTTTTGGGGAAGTAAAGGGGGGGGGGGAGATAAAAAAAAAAAATCATAACCTAACAATAAACTGTCTTTTTTTTTTTTGCAGGAGCATTTCCCTTTGGTAAACAGAAAAAAAAAACAGACATAGAAAATGTTGCTGAGTAGATAGATTGCTTTTTTTAATAATTTAGAAAAACAGAAAATTCAATTTTATGAGGAGTGCCCAGGAAACGACAACAAAAAAAAATAACAGCTAAAAAGAAAAAAAAAAAAAAATGACAGAAACAGCCAAGAAGCAAAGTAAAAAACCCTTTTTAGGGATTTTTCAAAAAAATTCCAAACATATCACCACTGGCCATGCTGTTTAAAAAAGGGGGAGAAGGGTTTTGGGTGTCCCAAAACCTAGGACGTCGTAGGGGAGCGGGGCATCAGAGATCAGTTCTCCGGGGGGCCGGCATTTTTGGGGGCGGCCCCACCCTCTCCCTCTTGTTTTACCTTCCCTGACCCAAAAGAGGCAGGTACCTTTACAGCTGGGGAATGGGGGGGTTTACTGAAGCCAAATCGGGGGGGGAAAAAAAACGGTCCCCCAAACCTTTTGGTAACCACGCAGGGATTTGATTAACTTTGGCTGGGGGAAAGAGAGTGCTTAAACGGAAATCACGCCCCCCTTTGCTGTTTAGGCCAATAAATCGTCCTGCTCCCCCTCCTGAAACATCTCGGACACTTCCGCCGACAAAGTTTTACGTTTAAAGACGGCAAAACTTTTTATTATTAAAGGTGAAAATAAACCGATGGAATTGAGATTTAAATTTTCTAAAAAAAAGTACCGCAAGAAGGTTTTCCCTCAAAGCCCCGTTTTTTCCTGACGATGTATATATGGGGGGACAAAGCCAAGAGGATGGGTTTGGGGCACCGACTAAATTAGATTGACAGCCTGACATCACATTTTTTTCTTCTCCATATCTGAGGGCCCCCAAGAAAGCAGAAAGGGGGGAGCACGGTCGGCCACAGATCAGAACCAGGAGATGTGAATGACACACCTTTTCCCCGGCAAGATCCCGGTCCCAGTGGTGATCCCTTTTCATCCAAGAGGTGAAGGCCACATTTTTGATTTCCATGTTAAAAGGATTGCCCCCTTTTCACCAGATAATGAGTGGGGGTCCTGGGATTTTTTATATGAGATGAATAAACCAAGATTTTGGAAACGTACAGTAATCCGTTAAAAAAACCCCAAGGGGCAACGAAAAAGTTTTAATGGCAAATCGTTTTCCCTAAACACTTTAAAAAAAAAAACAGAACGGAAACAGACAACAATGGTGCTTTTTGCACCGTGGGTTTTGTTCTCCCTTTAGAGATGCTCAAACTTTATGATGAGAAATCTTCTGTAACAAAAACAAAAAATTACCCCCAAAAAAAAACAACAAAACAACAACAACAAAAACAAAAAATAAATATTAATGCAAATGAAATAAGTGCAGTACAAAAAACACAAGAGAAGAAATCATTTCATTAAAATGCGATGCAACACAATCAATCAGTTCATTAAAATGCGATGCAACCAAACAATACGTTCATTACAATGCGATAACCCAAAATTTTAATACTTTCTTACAATGCGAGAAACACAATACAATACAGTTTTTTTTCAATGCGATGCAACACAATACAAGACCGGGACGGATGAGCTTTTTCCTTGGGCTAAGCATGTTAAATGATGCCCTGTCAGCCTGACAACGATCTTTAAACCTCTGACTTGATTTCCCTGACCTACTGACCACTTGCGTCGATTTTAATCTGAAGGATGCCATGTTGCTGTCTATCTTGGTGAATTGTGTCGTGCGGAAAATTTGGAAACATGTCAAAAACAGCAAGGCCTAATTATTGGATGCTCCAACGCTCTTTTTGCTCGAGTCAGGCAGTTAGAGCCATATTTAAATGAATTTGGTTTTTTTTTGTAAAGAAGATTATGGAATGGGTTTTTCTGCGGTTTTCTTTACTTATCTTTTTTTTTTAAAATAAGCCTAAAAAAATTTTTTAAGGTCAAGTCAAAATTCGTTTTTTTAAAGAAAATATCGAGGGTTGTGCCAAAGGGCTATCGGCCCTTTTTCATTTTTTCACTTTTTGGTATGGAAGATCTTTATGCATACTTTACTGTTACAATAAACCATTGGGCTGTGATTATTTTTAGTATTATTTAAAAAACCATTTCAGTTTTTCAAAGTTCTCACCCATCCCAAACCCTGTGAATGCCCAAACCGATAGCCGCTACTGGAAATGCAAATTCATCACTTCTGATTTCAATTTTCCTCCCCAAAATGTTATCTGGGGATGATTGAAGGGGCAGAGGCAAAAAGTGGTAGGGGCTCATTTTTTTCCCCTCCCCGGCCAATTGTACATGATTACTGTGGCGTTGCGAAAGATGGGGTTCTGTAAATCCTAGCTAAAAACTAATAATAGGGGGATGGGGCGAAAAATCCTGTTAAGAGGAACATCAGGGAGACAGAATTTTTTAGACTTTTATTTTCATCTGTGTTTGCACAGGAGAAGAGCTGGTAATGTTTAAAATTTTTAAGGATTTTAATCCCAAAAATTAAGTTTTTGTTTATAAAAAACAAAATAAAAAATATAATAGTACTATTGTTACAGTGTGCAATTTGCGAAAAAACGTTTGAAATAATGTCTTTTGCAAAAAATATTGCTTAATAATGCGTTTTTCTGGAAAAAAATAAAAATTTTATTTTAAGAAGTTTCTTGGCAAACTTTTGTATTTTTCTTGTTTTGTTTGGTTGTTCAGTTCCCTTTTTAGATAAACAAATGCATGTGGGTTTGAAATTGGGTTTAGGACGACAAGGGAGATGAAATTTTTCGCGTTAAGTTGGGTTCTTTTAAATTTTTTTTATTAAGGGGGTGGAGGTGTTTTTTTTGTTTTTGTTTCTTTTTTGTTTGTTCGTTTCATTTCTTTTATTTGCGAGACAGTTAAAAGGTGCACGCACACCAACCAACAAACAGCAACAAAAACCCACTCACATTCACACCCACACCCCCCCCCACACCCCCCCCCCCACAACACACACACACACACACCCCGCACGCACGCCGCCACACACCACACTAATAAAACCCCAAAAATACCACAGCAGGGCGCACCATTTACGCAACATATACAGCACAACAGACCCACGTACACACTACACACGTACACACGTACACACGCACAAATACACTCAAACACTCAAACACACCAAACACCAGCGAACAGATAAGAAAAATTTTTTAAAAAGCGTTCTATTGAAACATTGAAAGTGGTGTAGGTTTGAACAAACAGCACACAAAGGGCCCAAAACACACATGTGTATACTACATGCACCATACTGGACACGAACGAGCACTGTAACAACAAACAATTTTCACACTCACACATGCCACACACGCGCGCACACACACATACGCGCGCACCCCACACCAACACGTGCGCGCGGCCCACACACACATACATACACAAAAAAGACAGAAAAAGACAAATTTAAAAAAACACATACAAACACAAACAAACAAACACCACACACACACAAATTTCACACAAAATAAAACACATGCACTTTTACACATGCACATACCACAACGCGACAACACACAACACACACACACACCACACACCAAAACACACACACACACACAACACACAACACACACACCCCATGTTCTCTAAAAGTAACACAATTACTAAAGGACTTTTTGTGGTCTAAAAGATCATCACATTTAATTTTAAGGGAACGAAGTTAAATTAAAGAAGGAATGTTTGAATCAAACACCCACCCCCCCTATTCCTCTTCCCCACTACCTTTTAATAATATTATATACAAAATAAAATATTATATATATTTAAATATATATTTTATTTAAAATTAAAAAATATATATTTAAAAATTTTTTAATGCCCCTACTGTCGTAAAAATGGTCTAGACTCATTTCCTAAAATGAATAGTCAAGGAGGTAAGAACTTCCCCCTGGGTTTTTAAACCCTCCCCTTTCCCTTTTCCAAAGGGGTCAATGCACGACTGCAAATTCAAAACAAAAAGAACTAAATCTGAAATTCTTTTGTGAACGTGCATATAATGCAAAAAGTTGTCTCGGTAAGCAAGGAGTCTTGCACGTTTTGAGTTTTCAGTCTCGCATAGCTTTTTCTTTAAAAGTATCTTTTTTTGGCCATATTTTGGGTGGGTTTTTTCAAGTGTATTGATAAAAAGAAGGCCCGGCATTTTTTAAAAAAAATTCCTTTTCATTTTTAAACCAGGTTTTTTCAATTGAAGGTCTTACTCCAGCTAGGGACAGAAAACACATTTAGCGAACAACACACCTGCAAACGTGTCTTTTGTTTCCCAGTTCCGGTTTAGTTGATTGTTTCTTTTTTTCTTTTTTTTTTTTTTTGCCATTTCAAAAAGGCCCGACTTTGTATGCTGGTGGGCCACGAACAGCTGGAAAGCAAAAAGGGGATTTTTGAAATCATCGTTTTTGCCTTTGTCTTTTTTATAGAAAGATACGATGAAAAAGCAGCATGGTGAGAAAATTTTTTTAGAAGTAGCACTTAGTAAGTGGCCATTAGGTATGATTGGAAGAAACTCCCGTAGAGCATGGCGCGGAGTCCCCGGAGGAAAGCCCCCTTTTAAACAAGTGTTTTGGGCATTTAATCTTTTTATTTATTTTAAAAAATTTGGGGGGGAAATTCCCCTGCTTTGTGAAATTTTATGTTTAATGCTGCCCAAAAAAATGTTAATTTGGTGCAGGAAAGTTTGGCGCTTCACAAGGACCGGGCTGAGATCTGATTGTGTAGTTGGTCTTTAAAAAGCCAGGCCTTTTTTGGGTTTTTAAAAAATATTGAAAAGCTTGTCGTGAACCAAAATGGTTGGTACTGTCCCGAATGGCATCCTTCAAACACACAAACCCCCCCACACACACACAACAACACACACACACAAAACACACACCCACACACACACCACAACACCACACACACACACAACAACCACAACACATCCCAGACTTTCAAGGCAAAATTGTTTTTTTTAGGACCTTAAAAAAAGATTTAAGGGAAGGTTTTTGTGTGGCTTAAAATCTTAACCCTCCCCATCCCCCCCTCCCCCCCCCCCAAAAAAAAAAGCGTAGACCCTTTCCATAATTTGTTAAAAGCTTGAAATGGGAAAGATTTTTCGAGATGCTCCCCTTTTCCTCAGTGATTTTTTTTTTTTTTTTTCAATATTTTTCAAAAAGTGCTGTAGAATTTAAAAAAGACAAAGATAGTATTTTGGATAAACGATCCTAAAAATTAAAGGGATGCAGGCGCATCTTTACATCAATAGGGGGCAAATAATCTTGTTTTAAGGTTTTACTTTTCTTGCTGAAAATTTTTGCAGAGCAGTTTTTTTATGTGATCACGAGAATGACAAAAATTTAAATGGAACGTTTGGTTTTTGCCTGGGTAATTGTGAAATTTTTCCTTTACAAATTTTTTTTTTTGTTTGAGGTTTTTCGCCGAGGTTGCTAAGAGAAAAATTTGCTTTTGGGCCATTTTTTTCAACGTAAGGTTCGCTTTCCGACTTCAAGAAATTCTAAAAACACCGTGTGCTTGCGGGTTTTTTGTGTGTTTTTTTTTAAATTATCCAAAAATTTTAACGGTTGTTATTTAGTTTTAATTTTTGCACTTGCTGAATTAAACATTTTTGTCAGCGCAGTTTGTTTCTTGATCTAAATTTATGAGTTGGGTTTGGCTTTATCTTACAGAAAAATGTGGCAATAAGTAAAACGTAAATATTTGATATCTGAAAAAAAAAACCCTTGCATGTCATTTTTCGTGTTTTTAAAGGATGGATATATGAATCTTTTAACGTCCTATCAAGGTCATTATTTTGCCCTTTACGGTAATTGGGAGGATCGTTTGGTTTTAGAGTTGATCCCCTTTATTGCCCAAAATTTTACCCCGCCACTAGACTTTTGAGGGTGGCCTGAACAAGTCTTTCGGAAAAGGATTGGTGAACGGGGTCCTGCATGCAGAACACTTTTAGCGCACGTAAAAGAACCCACGACCCAAGAAAGAGATCTCCAGCAAAATTATGTAAATAAAACCCCTCATGGGGGAAAAAAATATATTTTAAAAGACATTTTTTGGAGTGGTACTGCCTTGTGGCAACCCTCACCCTGAGGAAAAACCCCAAATTGCCGCAAAAAATTTGCTGTGACTGGAAGTGGTATTAATTCAATTTTAAATTTTTTTTTGAATTGTTCAGTTGTGAATTTTTTTTTTTACACTGCTTTGAATAAGAAACGAGTAAAAATTGTCATTGTCATAACTTTGGGTGTAAATTTTCATATTTTGAGATTTAAAAAAAATATCGCTGTATAATTTTTTCCCTCCCTATGAACTTACGGTTTTTTTTTTTTCAGGTAAAAGGGGGCCAGGCGCCCTGCCATGGAACCTGTCCAAACCAACTTTACAGCTGAGGAGGCTGAATCACAGACACCAGGAAAAGGTTGGGTTGGAAAAGGCCCAGAAAACCCTCAACTCAAGGACCACAAAACCTCAACATCAAGGACCACCAAACCTCAACATAGACCACACAACCTAAAACATCAAGGACCACAAAACCCAAATAGACCATACAAACTAAAACATAAAGGGCCACAAAAAACCTAACATCAAGAACCAGAAAAACGTCACCGGGAACAGACAAACTCAACACAAGGCCAACAAACCTCAACTAAAGGGCCAGACAAACCTAAACTGAAATCCCCTGCAGCAGACCCCCCTGAGGGAGGAAGATTGCACTTTGCCTTCAGTTCCCTTCCCTACCATCATCTGGCCACACACCCAGAGAAAAGGATGTAAACAACTTTGGTGTGTTTACGGGGAAAAAAATGTCTTCCCAAATTCTGTAAAAAAAGGAAAAAAAATATCGTCTATTTTTTTCATAGGGGTTCTTTGTTTTATTTCATTTTTGGTTTTGTTTCTGAAACGGCTTTTAAAAAAAGGTACAGTATTTCTTCACGACAGTGCCGAAGAAAAATTTACAAAAACTGCATAACAGGGCGCCTGGAGTAAAAAAAAAAATTAAAAAAAGTACGAGTGCTTTTTTCATTATCCTTGAAAAAAAAAAAAAATAAAGGTAGTGAAATTTATTTTTAAATTTTTAAAAGAAACAATCGGGAAATCTCATAAAATGTAAACCCATTAATTTTTGTTTGGTTTTTGAACAGTATGCATGACCTAATTTTTTAATAGGATGTGCTGTTGTTTTTTTAAAAACCCACAAGTATAATTATTGGTAATTTTCCCCCCCCCCCCCCACATTGAAAATTTTGTTTTTTAAAAAATTGTTTAAAGAACTTTGTCCTAACAATGAATGCCGAAAACCTTTTCCCTACTTGTTGTTAAAAAAAAAAATGTTTGAAAGCTAACGTAAAATTTTTGTCGAAATTAAGTCGGGAAATGTAGAGACAATAACATTTTTTGAAGAAAAAAAATTGTTTCAACTGGGAGGGAATCTATAATGCTGCTAATGTATTTTTTAAATATTATTCTTTTTTATATCGAGGAAATGGATTAAGCCTCGTGTGTTTTTTTAATCCAGCCCCCCGTGTGTATGCAGTTTTGTAAATTTTTGTCATCTTTTACCCCGGCACCGAGGGCCTACTCTTGAAAAAAGGGGAACGGATTTAACGTGTGCGTAAATATCCGCGTGCGTTCCCCCCGGGGGCCCCAGTGTATAGTCTCCGGAAGGACTTTTGGGGGAGGGTGGGTCGCCTGTTTTAACCCCGGGGGGAAAAATCCCCTCGACCAGGAATCGAACCCGGGTTGGAGCCAATATTTCCCCCTTCGTAGAATTTTAAATTTTTTAACGCTAAAACCACAATCCTAGAAAAGAAGGCAATGAGGTGCTCATGGCTGTAGTCTATGATCTTCCCAATATTGGTTTTCTTTTAATTTATTCTATTTTCATTTTATTTTTTTGCAACACGCCAGAAGACCTTTTCATAAACATCTTCAATACGTCAGATTAAAAAAAAAAAAAAAAAAAAATTTGGGTTTATCTAACAAAAAAGTCAAAAGACCTTTTGGAAAGGACACTTGCACTAACATCAAAGACTTTTTTATTTTTCCAAAGGGATCTGCCAAAAAGAAATAAAAAGACAGGTTTTGGAACAAAGTGTAGATTTTAAAAAAAAAAAAAACATAATATTTTAAAAAAAAAAATTCAGCGACCTTCAAATTTTTTTGCCATGGATTTTGGATATGGATCTGAGAGCCATTTTGCTCTTGGTTTTTTCCCCCGGTCATCTCCACTCCCTGGATTGTTGTCCACTGCAGGTTGTGAAGACCCCAGCAGCACGATGCGGGCCGGGGCCCAGTGGACTTGTCCTCCCCCACTGACTTGACTTGACCTATGTAAGCCGATAGGGAGGAGGGAAAAAACCGGAGAAAAGGAGCAATTTTTTGAGCTTTGAAGGGTTTAAATCAAAAAAAAAACGACCCCTAAAGGGCTGCATTGCCCCCCGCTGTGTCTATGGTTGGGGGGCGTTGGATCGTAACTAAAGGTTGCGGGTTCGATCCCGCTTTCGGCTATGGCGTTGTCCCCTTGGGAAAAAGGCACTTTACGGCTATTTTCTCCCCCCCACCCAGGTGTAAAAAAGGGGTCCCAAACCACGCCACAAAAACCCCGGGATAAGCACCGGCCTGTGAGCCTTAGGCTCGGACAGACTTTTAACTAAAGGGCTGCATATGCAAGAAAACCCCCCCCGAAGGCAGCACCCTAAAGACAACCCCCTAAAGGACAAACCCCCTTTTGAAAAAACAGGCCCCTGAAGGGAAAAATCCTGATGAAAAACAGGCCCCCTTTGGAAGGGAAAAAACCTGCATGAAAAAACAGGCCCTAAAGGGGCAAAATTCCATGAAAAAACGGGGCCCCTGAAGGGCAAAATCCTGAAAAGCAAAACGGCCCCTGAAGGGCAAAATCCTGAAAGAAAAAACGGGGCCCTGAAGGGCAAAATCTTGCATGCAAAGCAGACCCCTGAAGGGCAACAGCAAAAAAAAGCCCCTGAAGGGCAAAATTTTGGCAAAACGGCCCCTAAAAGGGCAAAATCCCGAAAGGGACCTGCCCCCAAGGGCAAAACCCAAAAGCCCAAACCCCCTAAAGGGGCCACTCCTGAAAGACCAGCCCCTGAATGGCAATCCTAGACCAAAACTCCTGAAGGCCACCCCCTGAAAACCACCCCCCCTGAATGGCGGGGGGCTCCGGGAAAACCCAGCCCCTAAAGGGCCAATCCTAAAAAGACCCCCCCTGAAGGGCAAACTCCTGAAAGACCAGCCCCTGAAGGGCACACTCCTGAAAACCAGCCCCTGAAGGGAAAACTCCTGAAAGCCCAACCCCTGAAGGGCAACTCCTGAGAGACCACCCCCTGGGGGCAAACTCCTGAAAAACAGCCCCTAAAGGGCGAATCTAGTGCAGGTTGGGCATTGTTGCCCAGTATTAGGTCAATCCATTAGGTTTAAGAGAAAATTTGATAGAATTTTTGGGGGTTTTTCGCATCGTCTCATGCCCTCGTTCTCTAAAACAAATTCAGGGATCAAATGCATGGAGCAGTGGGGTGGGGTCCTGTGGACATAAACTTCGACATGCAGCGCATGTGAAAGGTAAGAATTGAAAAGCCCCCTTTCCAAAAAAGGGCTACCTTCATTCTTCCAGGTTCTTTGTACCGAGTAAAACCCTGTCATCCCTGCGTGCATATGCCCCACCAACCGTTTTACCCAGTCTTTCACATTTCCAAACAAAAAATTTGTCCCGGGTTTTTCGGAAAGGCTCTGACCCGGGATTTCAAAACTTCATCGGGGCCCTTTTTTGAACCTTTCTTTGTGTCCAAAAAAATGGAGATAGGCTCGCTTTTTTTTTGTCCTAAAAGGAAACCCGAAAACCCTTGCACACATTTCCCAAAGGGGGGGGGAAAATCCAGCCCCCCTTTTTTCAAAATTTTCTCGACCTTCCGGGCCCTTTTCCCCTTCGCCCAATTTCCCTTTAAAAGCTTAAAAGATGTCAAAAAGTATGTGGGTCATTTATTCTCTGGCCCTTTTTAACGTCCCTGATTGTCACAGTTTTGACCTACAGAGGTTTAAATACCCTGAAGTTTTCTTCTTTTTTGTTTTTGTTTTTTTGGGAACTCAAAATTTAAATTTTTTTTTTAAAAATTCCTGCCCAAAAAATTCCCCAAAAGGGCCCTTTAACCATGGGGCCTTTTGAATTGCACCGATCAAATTTGGGAAAGCAAACCCGCAACATGAATAGAGTTATGAAAGTGTGAAAAATGCCCCCAAAATGTTTTGCCGAAGTTCCCCGGGAAAAATTTTTTAAAAATTTTAAAAAAAAATTGAAAGGGGCCCAAAAAAAACCCAATTTTGGAAAAAAGCTTGGTTTTTTTGCTTAAAAATTTGAAAATAAATTTTTGATGGGAAATTTTTTTTTAAAAAATTTTTTTTTTTTTTTTTTTTTTTTTTTTTTTTTTTTTTTTTTTAAAAAAAAAAAAAAAAAAAAAAATACGAGGGGAAAAAGCGTTTTTTTGTTTTTTTTTTTTTTGGGGTTTTTTTTTTTTTGGGTTTTTTTTTTTTTTCCTTATTAAAAAATTTTTTTTTTTTTTCCCGGGGGGGGGGTTTTTAAAAAAAGTTTTTTGGATTTTGCCGGATAGGGGGGGGCCACGGGGATATAAAATTTTGGGGGGTGTTGTGGAATTTTTTTTTTTTTTTTGTTTCCGAAAAGGGGGGGGGGGGTGAAAAAAAAAAGGTGATTATTATTGAAAAAAGGGGGGGTCCTTTTTGGTGGGTTTTGTTGTTCTTCCTTTTTTTTCTTTTTTCCCTTTTTTTTTTCCCCTTTTTTATACCTTTTTCTTTTTTTTTTTCCCCCCTTTTTTTTTTCCTTTTTTTTCCTTTCCCTTTCTCTTTTTCTTTTTATTCTTTCTTTTTTTTTTTTTTTTTTTTTTTTTTTTTTTCCCCTTTTTTTTTTTTCCCTTTTTTTATTTTTTTTTTTTCTTTCTTTCTCTATTTTTCCCCGTGTTTTTTCCCCGCCCCCCTTTTTTTTTCCCCCCCCCCCCTCTCTCTCCCCCCCCCATTCCCCTTCTTTTTTTCTCCCCCCAAAAAAATTTTTTTTTCTCTTTTCTTTTTTTTTTTTTTTTTCCTCTTTCCCTTTTCTTCCTCTCTTTCTTTCCCCCTCTCCCTCTCTCTCTCCTCTCCCCTCTCTCTTTCCTCTCCCCTCTGTCGTGCTGGTTTTTTCGTTCCCTTTTTGTCTTCCGCCCCCCCTTTTTTTTCTTTTTCCTCCCCCTTTTTCTTTTTTTCTTTTTCCCAAAAACTTTTTTTTTTCTTTTTTCCTTGTTTGTTTGTTCCCAATGCTCTTTTCCCTTCTTTACTTTCCCCCTTCTCGTTGAACTTTGCTAAAAAAAAACTTATTTTCTTTTCTTCTTCGTTCCCCCTCCCTCCCCCCTTTTTTTTCCCCCCCTCCCCTTTTTCCCTTTGGGAAAAAAGCGCTTGGCGCGCGGGGGTTTTTTTCCGTGTTCCCCCTGGTCTTCAAAGCCTGAGGAAACCCGACTTTAAAACCCCTTGTATTAAATGGGGTTTTGGCCGCAGCTTAATTTGAGAAAAACCAAAAATTTTTTTGCACCCCCTTAGGGTTTTGAATTTTTAAAAAAATTTTTGTAGCGTTTCCGGGTTTTTTTTTTTTAAATGCATTAGGGCTTTTTTTCTTGGATTTTTTTTTTTTTTAAAATTTAAATACTAAAAATGTAAAGGGGACAATCTTTTTTTAAAGATAACATTTTTCAAAAATTTTAATTTTTTAAATCCCTTTAACTTTATTTTTTTTTCACTTTTCTCCTTTAAATTTTTTTTAAAATACCCTAATAAAAAATAATGGAAAAATCTAAAGTAGGGGTTCATTTTTTTTTGAAATTAAAAAAAAAAAATAATAATTAAAATAAAAATTAAAAAAATAAAAATAAAAAATAAAAAAAAAAATATTATTAAAAATTTAAAAAAATATAGAAATCAAAAAAATTGATGATTGATAATAATTTAAAAAAGGATAAATTTTTGTAAAAAAATGGGGGTAAAAAATATTAAAAAAAAAAAATTTTTTTTTTTAGGGAAAATTAATGTATAAAACCCAAAATTTAACAAAAAATGTTTTTTTTGGGGATAACTAAAAAAAATTAAAATCCTTCCGGGGAAAAAATAAACCGGGTTTTTTTATTTTTAAACCGGGTCCTTCCCCTTACCTCCAAAATTTGCAAACCCTTGTAGCTTGTTGGGGGAATTTCTTTTCTCCTCCAGGATTTTCATGGGGTTTTTTTTTCCCCTGCGGGGATTGTGTCCCCGAGCCTGTTTTTTGGTTCACAGGGTGGAGGGGTTTTATACTCTCCGGTTGGTGGCACCCGTTTTCAAAAGGTGGGTAATGAAGGGCAAGTTTTTTAGGGGACCCCAAAAAATTTTTGGGTGGGGGAATGGTTGGTGTTAGCAACCGATGATCTTTTTAAAAAAAATTGTTTTTAATGGCAAATTCCCTTTTTCGGCCCCAAAACTCAGGAAAAATGAAATGGCCCAAAAAACCGTAAGCAATTTTAAGGCCCCTTAAAAAGCCCTTCACCCGGAACATACCCTGGAAAAATTCACCGGGGAAAATTCCCTGGCACTCACCCCTTTTCCGGGGGATTTTTTCCCCCAACTTTCACAGGAAAACTAACAAATCCGAAGATTTGGGGGCCTGCCCGCCGGCCGGGTGGGTTTCCATTTTTGGGCCCCCGGGGGGGGGCCTTGGGGCGTTGCGTTTTCGCGGGGGGTCGGGTGGGTCGGGGGGGTCGGCGGGGCGGTCGCTTTCCGTCCTTTGGGGCGGTCGGTCGGGTCGGTCGGGTCGGGTCGGGTTCGGGTCGGGATCCGGTCGGTGTTCGGCGTCCCCCGTGCTTCCCCTTGGGGGGTTTTTATGGTAAAACTCGTGCCTTCCGCTGACCCCAAAAAGCCTTTTTTTAAGGAAACTCCCTTCTTAAAAAAAAAATTTTTTTTTAGGATTTTTTCCCCAAAAAATTAACCTATAAAAAATAAAACTTTCCTTCTTTTTTTTTAATGGCCCGGATAAAAATCTTTCCTTCTTTTTAAAAAGGGCCCGTAAATTTTCCCTCCATGGGCTGATTTATGTAAATTTTTTTCTTTCCTTTGGTTAGTTTTTTTATTAAAACCCTTTTTGTTTTTTTAAAAATTTTTTTTTTTAATATTAAATCATTTTTTTCTTTTTAGAATTAAAAAAAAATTTTTTTAGCAAAAGCATTTCAAGTATTTCATTATTTTACAGTTTTATTAATTCAAGGGGTTTTTTTAATTGTTAGTTTTAAAACGGTTTTTAAAATTTTCCCCAAAAGGGGAGTCTTCCTACAGAAACTTTTTTTGGTCCTATTTTTTTAAAAATTTTTTAAAATTAAAATTTGATTGGTTTGTTTTTAAAAATTTTTATTTTTTTGTATCCAAATTTTTTTTCATTAATATTTTTTAATTTTTTTTTGGTTTTTGGGGTATAAAATTCTTTTTATTAAGTTGGGATCAAAGCCCCAAAACCTTTTTTTTTATATTTGGGGTTTTAAAAAATTTTTTTTTTTTTCCCTTCCATTCGTTTGTGTAAAGGTAATAGTCTCCCCCTTCAAAAGTTTTAACATAAAAATTTTTTTTTTTTTTGGGGGGGGGGGCCCCTAAAATTTCTTTGTTATTTTAAATTTAACTTTCTTTTAAAATTTTTTTCTTGATTTTTTAATTAAATTTTTTCAAATTTAAAAAAACCTTTTTTTTGGTTTTTCTATTTAAAATATAAAGTTTTTTTTTTCCTTTTTTTGGGAAATTTTAAGTATTTTTCTTTATTTGAAATGGGTTTAATTTTTTTTTCTTTTATTTTCCTTCAAATTTTTAAATTTTTTTCTTTTTATTTAATTTTTTGGGAAAGAAAAGGGTTTTTTTTAATAAAAGGGGGGAATAACGGCTTTTTTTTTAACAAAAACAAAAAACCAACCCAAAAGGAAAACCCCAAAAACCCCCCCCCACCACC